>PVIR01035163.1:0-16665 GCA_004026965.1 Petromus typicus | reverse complement strand
ATCCCTTCTGACAGCTTCCAGATACACTGGTAGCTGATCAGGGTCTTGGATCATTAGCAAAAACTACAGTAGACCCTATAAGAACTCAACTAGAGTTTTAAATTTCTTACTCAATTTGTCCTTCAAATTGTCTCTATCCTCGTACAGCTAAAACTGGAAAGACTTATGATAAACTATCACTTAGAGATAATCTCCATCCAATTTATCTCCAATAAAAGTTTCTAAGAACTAACAGAGGCTGCCCAAGTCCAAGCAGACATACAAGCAGGACCAATGACACATGTTCTAGACCTCTTTTATTGGGATTTAGCAGGCTGACCTTG
Organism: Petromus typicus; assembly: GCA_004026965.1. Taxonomy (NCBI): domain Eukaryota; kingdom Metazoa; phylum Chordata; class Mammalia; order Rodentia; family Petromuridae; genus Petromus; species Petromus typicus. The sequence goes on along the minus strand of PVIR01035163.1, from coordinate 16,342 downwards.
TAAACGGCGCATAACCTCTAAACTACAATATGACTTCTATGTTGGATTCTGAAGTCCCCAGGACCTTCTCCTCATCCTCTTGTGGGAAACTATTACTAGTTCCTCCTGGTTGTTGGTATATTCACAGTGATCACGCTGACCTCTTATTCGGCCCATGGATTCTTAAACTGTTTCTTTGGCTTTGTTTCCTCCAAACTCAAGCTATATGCCTACCCAAGATGACAGTGCCTACTGTATTGAGGGCCTATAGATTGACCTATACAGTAACTTTAACTGCTGATTACAACTACACCCCTCTTTAGCCACAAGCAGTTAGAAAAGTCTTAGCTTCTTGCCCCCTCATGGCAATTCGGGGTACTTCTTCAGAGGGGGGCACATTGTACATAGGTAAATGAATTAGCTATCTTGAAGGCAGTTAGACAGGGCCAGGCCTCAAGAAGCCAACATAAAGGACAAGCCTGATACATTTACTAAAGGCCAGCATTGTAAAAGAAGAGCAACTACCAGACCCAAGTTGGATAAACAGCAGTGACTGATAGTCTAAGCAGATATCAATCACCTGGATGGAGACCAAGGTCTACCTCTTATGGTAGAGATCCCTCTGAAAATCCTGTCCACTGCTACATAACCTGTTTTCCTATTGGATCCCTGTTTAATCAATATTACCTAATCCACTATACTTGTCATAATCTCGTTGGTGGATCATAGTTTTGTCCACCCTGTGATTTCTCATTGGAACAATTTTATCTATGCAACTATACTTGTAACCTCAATAGCTGACTATAGTTTTGTCTCACCTTGAATCCACCTTGACTCATGGCTCTGCTCCTTAAACCTCCCTGGGAAGTGGGGTCTCCAGGTAAGCCACTTTCGAATCCTCCTTGTATCTGTCTCAGGCAGAAGCTATCTTGCAATAAACTTTTCCTCCTCTTGGGGGTGGGGGGAAAGGAAAGACTGGAGCTCCTTGCCATGATGGAGTAAAAAATAATAATAACAGCTCTGTAAGGGTGAAGGAATTCTTTGAAAATTCCAAAGAAGAAGCAAGGCCATTCCTAAAAGCCACAAATGTTAATGCATTTTTTGCCTTTTCTTCCCCTCGTAAGGATGACAAGGAATTTCTTGGGCTTTTTTCTAATTAAAAAAAAGAAGAAACCATTATTTACTCTCCTTATAATATGGAGCAGTTTGGAGCTAGTGTACATACCTAAAACAGAAACACAGATAAACCCTATTATAACTGGAAAGCCTGTTCTTTATTTTAAAAATAACATTAAAATAGTAGATGCTTCTATGATGATGTTGTTATTTTTCAAGTAAAATCTTGTGCTGTAGAGAACAACAAAACACACACACACACACACACACACACACACACACACACACACACACGAACCCTGATTTTCCTGAGCTATCTCCCCAACCTCTTTTTTCCTTTTGTACTATTTCTATTTATTTCTCCTGTTTTTCTTTTTCATCTCAACTCTTTTCTCTTTCCTTATTCCCCCATGTTTAACTCCTCAATCTCTCCCCATTCCCTCGCCTTTCTTAACTTCCACTCTTACTCATCCTCTTTTCCCCACTTCCTTTCAACTCTTCTTGCTACCTCTCTGCTTTCTCTCTGTCTTCCCTTGCCATTAACTCCACTGCATTTCCCCATCTGGCAATGACTTAGTGAGAACATAATTTTCTTTAAATAGAATCAACAATCTAGAGCTGTATCTCCTTCATTCATCCACAGGGAATGTCTCACCACTCAGATCATAAAAGGCAGGAAGTTTCAATGTAAGCACTTGCATGTCCTATATTCTGAGTATAAAATGAGTATAAAACCTGAATATATCTGTAAAGAAAACTTTATGGTTTAATTAAAAGTACCTAAAATATGTGCAAAAACTTTTTAAAGTAATATTATTCAGGATAAAAGAAAAAGAAAACAGTCATGATTACTAATAGCAGAAAGGGCTCTTTGGGGCTAAATTTACAAAGCTGAACAGGGACCTATTCAAATAGTGTCTTCTGAGGCACAACCATAACACCTCAGTGTAATAAGATTCCGTGTTAAAATAGCTGAAGTAGAAAAAGTATGTGTAATATTCTGCCTACCTAAGTAATTATGACTTACAATTTCTTTTACTGCTGTACTTTCATGGCCTGACCTTGCTTACCCTTGGAACTTCTGTTCTAGAGGCAGAAAGAGCATTGTGTGGGCTGAGGAGAGACAGCAGGATCCCTGCAGTCTCACAATACTGTTGATTTGAATAGATGGACCCAATATTTCTTTTTGCTCTTTCAAAGGCTGGCATTATTTTTCTGAGAGGCTAATCAACCAGAAAAGAGGAGTCAATTAGTGTATGTGTGTGATTTTTAGCTTGAGACCTTTCAAACAACTGCCTAACAGGAGCCTAAGAAATCTTTGCTAATAAAGAGTTCTTATGAACAGAAAGAAAGCTCTAGATGGGGTCAGGATAACACATGTAGAAGAGGGAGATAAAAAGAGAAGATATATGCATTCCTGCTAATTATTTTCCATTTTTTAAAAGACAAGGAAAAGCATTGTGACAAATTAATAAGTAAGAGAATTCATTCTCTACAACCTCATAAAATTTTCACAGAAGTACTTTCTGATACTTGAAATATTATTCTCTTGTAATGACAATATGTAAGTGTACACTATTTCCTGTGGATAAAGCTTGTCTCCTGTTAATAGATTATAATATGTTAGAGTGGATCAATTATATCATATCTGAGCTAGAGTACTGAAGAAAACCTGAAGCCAGTATCCTATATCCAATGCCCAAAAGAAATATAATTTAAAAGAATACAAGATACAAACTCAACCTCTGAGATTTACATGGATCATTATACAAACAAATATTCAAATAATGAGAGCTCCAAGTTCTACCTAAAATGTACCAGTAAATGTAGTAAAATTAAGAACGAAGGAAGAAAAAGTATTTCTCTTAAGTGGCATGCTCAAACTGGCGGGAGCACAGACAAAGAAAGAACTTTAAAAACAATGAGAAAAGCACCAACCAATTCACCCACATTCAAGGGGACCATCAGTAAACTGTCATCTGTAAGGAACCGGCGGGAATTTGTAACAAAAGTGAGACTTAGGACATTATGCTTAATGAAATAAGCCGGAAGTAAAAATCAAATTCTCTACGATGCCACTTGTATGAGATACCTAGAGATGATAGTTAATCCTCACAGTCGACTTGACCGGATAGAGAAATGCTTAGGGAACTAGTAAAGCACTCATCGGCATGGGTCCATGAGAGGTTTTCCAAACAGTTGGCACATGATTCGGTGCCTGATGGGGGATATGAACGGAGGCAGCAGCACCCACTAGGCTGGGCCCAGGTAGGACAACAGTGAAAGGAAAGGGAAATACACCAGCACCATGTTCTCTGCTCTCTGCCCCTGGCCACCAGGAGGGGGGCAGCGTTCCTCCTCTAGGGGTCACCACAGACTCAGGGGCACCGGTGCCAGGTGACGATGCACTGAAAACCTGGAGCCAAAATAAATCCTTTCTTCCTTACTATTTTCAAACACTTTATGACATTGACTAAAAGCTAATTAATATGATAAGGCAATCAGATTCATAGAAACAGAAATGAGAATGGTGACTACGAGGGTCTTGGAAAGGAAAAAAGGAATTATTTGTTATTAGGTACAAGTTGTAATTTGAGGTGATGAAAAGATGCTAAAGGTAGACAGTAGTAACTATTCAACAATATAAGTATACTTAATTCCATTGACTACACACTCAAAATGATTAAAACAGTCGATTTTATGTCATTGATATTTTACTAAAATTTGAAAAAAAGAAAGAAATTTCACTCCTCTAACCCCTGGGTTAATATCCAGCTTTTTAACTTTGAATTCATTTTCTTTACTCTGGAAAGAATAGCTTGTTCTTACTGTTTCCTGATCAGCACTTAAAGAGAATTATTATATTATTAATTATAAAATTATACCTTATTTTCTGTGTGGTTGAACACTGAGGTGGTTTATGCAACAATTAGTGGGTTAACTTTCACTGCAATTAGAAATGCTGGCCAGCTGTGATACGCAGAAACAAGGTTTAAAAGCTGAATTGCTGTTATGGAGGTGCGTGTTCACACAAAGAAGAAAAACAATTTAACTCAATGCAAGAACCGTTATTTTAAAAATACAATATGAGATTCTAGCATTCAATGAGGCATACAAAACAGGCTTTATTAGTAGTAAATGAGCAAAAGGAAATGCCAGTGTTTCTCATAATAATTCCTATTAGTGTTGTAACCAGCCTACCAAATGTGGGCATTAAAAGCAGAGAAGCTAGCATTTTTTTAACTTATTAGTCAAATAATTGGCATTTATATATTGAGCTTTAAGGATAACCTAATACTGAAGCCAAAAACTAAAAGGAACATTATACACGGTGTTTGCAACAACTTATTCCTGACTTTCCTATGGTGCAAGGTGTCCTAGAATTACAGTCACGGAAAGCCCTCACGTTCAGCTAAAAAACCTGTGTTCAAATCTTCACATGGACATTATCAATTGTAAAGTAAGAACAGCAAATTAGATAGAGTCCATAAATCTCTTTTTATGCAACTGTAAGACAAAGAAATATTCGCTCTTCAGAGTTCTCCTGAGGATTCAAAACAATATATCTGAAGTATCTGACACTGATAAATAATCATTCTTATTACTCTCCTTTTGGAAGTTAAGTTAGGACTTTCTCATCCTTCAAAACTAGTATAACTTTGAACAAAGAAAATACTTTACTATATAGAATTGCAGCAATTAAATAATCATTTAATTACTTTTTTAATGTGTTTTTCTCTCACACCACCGTGAACTCCATGAAGCCAGTGACTTCTGTTTTTTCACCAACGCACTCCCAGATTACTGATAAAGCTTTTAAATAGGTAGGGAGCTGTGAGGAGAATCAAAGGAAAAGATGGCAGCTATGGTTCTGAGAGCAAGTTTCCGGTGTATGGGACTGAGTTAAGCAAGCCAAGGAGGCCAACAGATTCAGCCAGCTCAACCAGTGGAACTTGCAACTATTAAACACAGGACTGTTGTTCTTTATCTCTTCCCCTTCTCCACGTGGTTCATACTCTCTGTACTCTCTACACAGCCTCTCTGTAAAGGTGTGTGTGTGCATGCTGCCTGTCCCAGTGAGGTGAGTGTTCCACGAATATTTACAGAGAGGCAGCTATAAATCAGCATTCCTCAATGCCAATGTGAATGATTTTCCTGACTTTGAATGTGCAATATACCCTAGTATACACATTTCCATCACCTTTGTACTCAAATAGTCAGATATAATCACACATTGTTCTTGGCATAGTACAGTTGTAGAATACCCAATCTAGTTTTGAAAATGTGGGTTTTAAAACACTTTGACCTTGATTTAATTTTCTCTGAAAGAACAGGTTTTGAATGAGTGAATTTCAACCCCATTTAGATTATTGTTGCATATTTAAATGCTTATAATTCATCTAGATAAGAAGTAAAAGATAAAATTAAACCAGTGAGGAAAATTTTAATGGTTCAAGGCAATTCTAGCCATCACAGTGTTCTGGACAGCTTATTTATATCCATCAAGTCTTAATTAACTACCTAAATCAATATATGTTTAAAATATTGGTCTTAATTACTTTCTAATATCAACTTCAAACTCTGAGGCAAATTCTCTACAATATGTCCCAAGGATAGAGGCTACCTGGACTTGAACAAATACTTTTCTGTCTATGTTACAAATTCAGACACCTGAAAATATACCCTTGGGGAAACTGAACTATAAATCCATTCACCTCACTAGCCAACCAATCCATTATTCATGCACAAGAGCAAACTCTCCACACAGCACAGTGTGATGCTTGTGTCATTGTCCAGGATTACCTACCACTACCTAGGAGGACACTTTACTCCTGCTTCCAGGGTGGAAGACAAGCCAAGTTAGCTTTCCTACTAAGGTAAGTGTTAATCAAAGTATTCTTTCTCTTCCATCTGTCCCCCTTGGACTTGTATTTAGCTTTATAAATCTTTCTTCAACTCCCACTTTCATTAAGATCAGTCCTCTGAAATAGACATGATCATGGCCTAGCAGCAGCCGCAGCCTGTCAGGTAAGGAGGAAGGACCATCAACAATTAGCAAAACATAAAAAGAGATGGATATGAAACCAGCACTCATCATTCTTATCTTTCTACTTTCTCAGAATTGCCAGGACAAATGTATCGGGCTTTGCAAGTAAAAAGGTGTGCGATACTCAAAGTAATAACAGGCACTACAAGAATATGAACATGTAAGAAAAGGTAAGGTAGTTTGGGGCCAGAATAGGATTCTGTAGGCTCCTTGACACACCAGTGATTTCCCACTTACTTACTGGATTGTGAGAAGACAGAGAACAGGGGGTTGAATAAAGGGTGGGTGAGTGGGTAAAGGAACATTTAAGGGAATCTCAGGACACAATAATGAGAAGAAAGAATTTAAATATCTTAAGAATGAATTATGTTCTAATACTATGTGTTGATTGTCAGTTTTGAGTATACATAAATTCCTGTATTGAAAATTGGAGACAATTTCTAAAGACAGGCAAAGGTCAAAGTTCTACCTAAAATATATACTTCTAAAGGCAAAGTATTTGGCTCAACCGCTACCATGTCTACCTTGGAAGCAAAGGGCCTGACTTTAATCCCTGGTACCACAAAATAAATAAATAAAACGCATAAGTCTTTTCAATTCTAAATTTATGTTGAAATGTAAGCCCTAACTTTCCAGTACACAATACTCTCTCTCCTCACTTCCCCTCAGTCCCATGCCTCTTTTTTAAATTTAATTTTATTTTGAGACACAGTGTCACTACGTTGCTCAGGCTGGCCTTGAACTCATAGTGATCCCCCTGCCTCTGCCTCCCAAGTGCAAGGATTACAAATGTGAACACCACATCTTGCTTCAATACCATGTCTTGTTAACTCCCAACCTTTCAGCCTTAACAAAATGGTTAGCAAAATGAAATCAACATACATTAAGATTATCCCAAAGGTGCACGTCAACATCTACATGCAGAAAGGTGATAAAACACACTCGTATAATTAAGAATAAAAGTCATATCATTGTCTCAACAGATAAAAGCACTTGGCAAAATTCACACTTTCAAGTTAAAAAAAAAAAACTAAAGAAATTATACATAGAAGGAAAATATCTCAAAACGGTAAAGCTCACAGACAACAAGCTCACAGCTAACCTCACCATCTACAGTAAAAATTGGAAGTTTTCTTCATAGATGCCTTACAAAAGAAGATTTTGTTTTGGTTTTGGTTTGGTTTTGGTTTTGGTTTTAGCTGGGAGGGGTTGAAACAAGGTCTCACTTTGTAGTTCAGGCAGGCCCTGAGCTCAGCCTCAAACTCACAGCAATCCTCCTGCCTCTGCCTCCTGAGTGCTGGGATCACAGGCCTGAGCCACCACACCCAGCACTGTAGTGTGTGGTCCTGATTGCTGGTGGGTGTGAGTCTCCATACCCGGCATTGCTGTATGTGGTTACCAGGGATCAAACCCAGGACTTTGCACTTCTAAAGCAGGCGCCGAAACAACTGAGTTAAATCCCCAGCCCCCAAGACGCCCACTTTTAATACTTCTATCCAAGATATCCAAGATATCTTCTATCCAAGATATTATTAAGAGACCATTCTACAGATACTAGGCCAAAAAAAAAAGGAGGTAAAACTGTCCATTTGCATACAATGGAACCTTATTGGTACACTGTAACACCACTAGAAAGAAAAATTTTGACATTGCTCTGAGGAAAGATGTTTCTTAATATGGCTCCAAATGCATGAATAATAAGAGCAAAAATAATGACAAAAGGGCTTCCAGCAAAATAAACAGCAACTTCAGCACAAACCTGTAATGTGTGCCTGCAGCCCCAGCTATTCCGGGTGCAGAGGGAGGAGGATTGCTTGAGCTAAAGTGTTCGAGGCCAGAAGGGACAATGTGGCAAGATTAATCTCTGTTACCCAAGAAAGGGTAAAAGTTGACTCTGAGAAAGAAAGAAAGAGAGAAAAGGAAAGAAGCAAGGAAGGAACGAGAGAGAAAGAGAAAGAAAAAGAGAGACAGAAAAAGTAAGAAAGAAAGACAGACAGACAGAAAGGAGGGATGGATCAATGGAGAAATTTGTTTTAAAACGTTGACTCTGAGCTGGGGATTTAGCTCACTGCTGCCTCAACTGGCAAGCACAAGGCCCTGAGTTTAATTCCTGGTAATGGAAAAAAAAAAAAAAAAAGTAATCTAAAGAAATAAACAGCAGAGTAAAGATATATACAAAAGAATAAGAGATAATATCTACAAACCATATATTTAATAAGAGGAACTATATACAATATATACAGAATGCAAATAATTCAGTGCCAAAAAAAAAAAAGTATCTAGCCCTGGTAAGAAACAGACAAAGCACCAAAAGGACATTTATCAAAACAAGACACATGAATGGCCAAAAGATGTTAAGAGTAAACATTCAAAATCATTTAATAACAAGGAAATGCATGTCAACACCACAGTTATGCAACTGTATTCTTAAAAATTACAACGAACATATTCAAACCCCACGTGTAAGTGACTGTATGGAGAAAACAGAGCCTATCCTCTGCTAGTAAGAATATAAACGGGTACAGCCATTGTGGAAAATAACAGAGAGGCTTTTCAATACATTCACTATTACATGATCCAGAAATCGCCCTTTGGGGATATATTCACAGAGAATGAAATATCAAGATTTTAAATGGCTATCTGCACCCCCATATTCACTGTGGCATTCACAGTAGTCAACACAGAGAAACAACTTAAAGACAGCTGAATATTCTCGGATAAGAGAAGGTGGTGAGATACACCGTGCATACTACTCAGTCTCCACAAAGAGGGAAGTTCTGTCATTTGCTACAACAGGAAGGAACCTGGACGGTGTTGTGTCAGGTACAATTATCTAGACACAAAAAGACAGTCAGGGTTTCACCTCACTTCCGTGTAGAATCTTAAAATAGTTTAACTCAGGAGCAGAGAGCAGATTGGTGAATGTCAGAAGACAGGGATGAGGGAACAGGGCAGACGGTCCTCAAGAGTCCGAAATACCCGTTACGAGGACGGACAGGTTCTTTTACCTCGGGCCAACTGCTCCTCCGTGCTATAAACAGCTTCCTTATGAACCATTCTCTCCTTTGGACAACACCACGCCCAAGTGAACCAAGCTGGCTTACAATTACCGAGAAGGCGTCTGCTAAGAGTACATTAACCAGCTAATAGAAATTCAGCTCCTACTGTTGTAATTTCAATATCTTGTCTTTTTTGCCAGTCTGAACTCTAAATCTCACAATCCCAAATTGTCTTCAAAGTGTGCACAGTTACTTAAAATTGTCGTTAGCCACTTTCAAATCACTCTGCACATCAGATATTAAGAATGAAAACATTTTCTTACCGAATACTCAAGCGGCAGAAACTCCGGCTGGGCTCCTGTATGTAACTCCAGGGTTGCAGCTCGGAGCTTAGCGCAGCTCGGAGCTCAGCACAGCCCATCCAGGAGAATGCTCCTCCGGCAAAAGTTCTCAGGGGCTTCGGCGACAAAAATGTGCAGTTTTATTCTAACGTGGCTGACCAGCCTTGAAGTTCTCTACTATAAGAGCCTGGCCAAGGGTCCAGGTTGGAAGCCTGGGTTTTAGGGCCTAGTTAGAGAAAGTTCTTGAAATTCGGGTGGAGTCACACTTTAGTCTCATTTCATTGGTTATAACCTCTCACGTCTCATTGGCTAGTACAGCAACAGACTACAAGCTCGATTGGTTAGAACGGTGCACAAATTTCCACCTATCACTGAAGAGAGTACAGCAATCCTTCCTAACAACCAAGGTGCTTCTAAGCTCAAGCAAGCCGAGTCTTCTGAGGATCCAGCCTCAATTATAACAAGAGCTGCAGAACGTGTGTATTTCTGCAGTGAAAGTAACAAAGTTTACAGAGTAAAACGAAGGCGCGGGGGTCTACTCCGGAGCTTTCTGAAGACAGAGCGACAGCTTTGCTTGAGAGGAAGCTTATACAAGTTTGCCTTTCCCCTTTCGATACGGAGCTGCGAAACTCTTGGAATTAAATGACTCCTGTTATTTATGGTTTATTTTATTTTATTTTGATAACATTTGTTTGACTGCTCTGATCTTATGGTTCATTTGAATTATCTTACAAAGAACACAACTATTAGGGATTTTTTTTTCTAAATTTTTTAAAGGAGATTTAACGAAAAACCTCTGATGAGGGGAACAAACCCAATGACTTTGTTGTTCGCCCCATATCCCGCACTCACAATGAATGTGACGAGTCTGTGTACTTCCTTTTAGCTTACAGAAAGTTTCCCCTTGAGTTTTCGCGGTTGCTAAAATAGATTCTTTTTTTTATTTCAAAGATTAAAAAAAAATAGAATACCTAAGAAATTGCTCAAAAAACAACCAAACAAACTTTTACAGTGTGAATATACCAAACCAAATTATTTTTCTGTGAAGGCTTTCACTTTTTCCTTATATTATCTTGATTTTATTCATTGTTTGGTACTAGCTTTTTGGTTTGTGTTTTGTTTTGTTTTGATACAGGGTCTTGCTTTGTAGTTCAGGCTGGCTCTGAGCTCAACTTCAAATTCACATCACAGCAATCCTTCTGCCTCTGCCTCTCCAGTACTGGGATTACAGGCGTGAGCCACCACGCCTGGGACTGTGGTTTGTGGTACTGATTGCTGCTGGGCCACACCCCTTATTGTATGTGGTTGCTGGAGAATCGAACCCGGGTCCTTGAGCTTGCAAAACAGGAACCGGAACCACTGAGTGAACTCCCCAGGCCCCTTTAATACTAGTTTTGTCCCTCTTGAAGGTTATGTCCGAGAGAACACACTAGTATTCTATCAACACATGCTTTACAACACATCTTATGTATGTAAGTACTTACATCAACTTAACCAAGAGATATCTCTGAGCATGTACAGTGTGGAAGGTGGTGTATTAGGCATTTTCTCCAAACCTTTGGGGACTTAGAGTTATCATGTAGTGAAAATTAGATTCTTTTGTAAAATATGTGCTTTTCAGAGAGATGCCTTAAATGACTGTAATAAGTAAGATTTAGTAGTAACAGTGGACATCTATAATATTGTGCTACTATCAGACTTTGAATTAATCCCGTTCACCTACTTTGGTGACAAAGGAACTGACTTGTTTTCTCGTATGAACTGTCCTTGGTCACAATTGATTGGTTTAGCATGTATCTGACCCAGAGCCACCGAGACTCTTCCCTTGGTGGTCTGGAATTTGACAGCCAGATTACCATGTGTCCCACCATGTGGAGAAAGCTTGGGGTCCTCTGCAGGATGCAGGCGACAGGCAGGAAGGAGCCAAGAGGAGGAGATCTGCTTGCCTGGGTCCCCAGGATTCATCCTGAAAGTTTCTCCTGTCCCTTCTGAAGTTCCGTTGCCACACTTCACTGAATTCCAGACGCCAATACTTGGAGAGGAGATAGTGTTTTTTTCACTTTTGGCTTTTATTGTTTAGGCTCTTAGGCTAAGTCGAGTTTGTAGCTTTTCATCAAAATCCCCTATGATACATAGAAGCTAACGTCATTAGCTCCTCTATCACTTTGAAAAAGTTATTCAACTCATGAAAGTTTTGCACGGAAAAGTAAAATGTATGAAAAAAATTGTACTATTTCTTAACAGCATCTATGATAACATTATCTCATACAAGACAAGTGAATTTTATATCTGTAAAGATAGTTATTTCATGGCAGAATTTGAGTCCCATCTTTTTTATTTTCCCATATGTAAGAAATCATAGTCCAGTGTCTTTTATTTTTAAGTTTCTTTGAGACAGGGTCTCTCACTTCAGGCTGAACTCAGCCTCGAACTCAGCAATCCTCCTGTCTCTGCATCTCAAATGCAATGATTACAGGCTGAGCCACCACACTCAGCACTGTGGTATGTAGTACTGATTGCTGGTGGGCTTGACTCACCACACTCAACACTGCTCTGTGTGGTTATTAAGGATCGAACCCAGGACCTTGCAGGGGCCAGAACCACTGAACTCAATCCCCAACCCTCTCTAGTGTCTTTTAAGTGTCAAGTTCAGTTTTCAGACATCAGGTGGCATGACTCTTCCATGCAATAGACAGTAAGTGTCCAGGAACATCCTAAACTACCACTGGAAGTACCAAAGATAAATTTGTATGTACATAATTTATGATGTCAATCATTAATATTATAAATCACTGGTAGCTTTTATCTACCCACTTAATGAATGATCTACAGATCCTTTTCTAGTTTTATTGGGATATGATTAATGAATTAGAATTGTATATATTCAAGAGCTGCAGCATGATGTGCTGATATATGCAAGCATTGTAAAATAATCTGCAGCAAGCTAATTAGCATATCTATCACCTCACATCATTCTCTTTGAGGGGAGAGTGAAAGGGAGAATACACTAACTCAGAATGTTTAAGAATACAATACATTATTAACTCTAGTCACCATGCTGTACATTGGATCATCACAACTTGTTCATCTTATGACTAATATTTGCACCCCTTTAACCTACATCTCCACCTTTCCTCCACTTTCATCTTCCCCCTATAGAACGACCTCTCCACTTTGTCATCACGGATTCAACTTCTTGAAGTTTCATATGTACATGAGGTCATATGGTACTGTATTTGTCTTTCTAGACCAGGCTTACTTTATGCAGCATAATGTCTTCAGGTCCATGTCTCCTTCTGCTTAAGGCTAAAGAGTACTTAATGATTACATGTGACATAAAGTGTCTTTCCCCTGTACGTTTTATCTCTGAGCACCTGTCATAAGTCCAACAAGGAATGTTTTCATATCTTTTGCATCTTTCCTCATTTCAAGTACACTCATCAGTACTGACCTTGAATATTTGATAATCAAGAGTCTTTAGGTAACAGTGGAGAGAGTAAAAATCCATTGAATTTCTAAGGACACACAATGCAAAGAATGAAAAATTTTGAAAATACAGTGAAGAGCCTCGAGGCAGAATAAGAAAGAACCACTGAAAATAGTGGCTACATGGAGTTTTGTCTTATAAGCCTACTGATGTCTCCTCTGCAGATCTCTACCTGTAACTCTTTCTCCTCTTTCCTCTTATCTGCTCCCTCCTGCAAGACTCAGTTCACACCTTTCTTCCTACCTATGATGACCATCCAGCACCCTGCACAGATCTTTCATTAATGGTAGTACACTTGGTTTGCACTTCTATTTCTCTTTTGTGACACTTATCCCACCCTTCATCATGCATTTATATTTGCACTCTCCTCAATGATTGAGCTCCTTAGGGGCCATGTCTTTCTTGGCTCCTGACGTATTTGTGACAAGGACCAACACTTGGCATGTAAAAGATAACTAGATAGATTGTGTTTGTTGACTGAGTGGAAATATATGGTCAGAGAGACAAAAACTCACACACCAAAAAAACCCAGGAAATTATGTCAGGAAATAGGAAGTTCATTTATAAATATGTTCAATATTCAATCATATATTTAATAAGCTTCTATACTATTTATGGTATTCCTGATGCTACATGAAAATAGAAAGAAAACAGCTACTGACCCTCATCATGCTATTCCTCTGAGAGAGAAAATCATGTCAACAAATTCTTCTAAGAAAACATGAAATTGCTTTTAGATTATGTATAATTATGAGACATAGTGTTATGAAATCCTATGAAGTCAAAAGAAACCAGGTACTTATATTTAGCATTTTGAATTAATAAATTAAAGATTATCATGTCTTTTATTTAATATATTAATTTAAGATTTATTGTCTTCAGAAAGATTAGTGACATAGAACTTATGATGTCAATGGTGAGCTCTTATGGTGACATAGAACTATGCATGACTTCATTTTTTACACTGAGGTTAAAATATTGTGTCTTACTTACAAGATATTTAACTAATTTAAAATATTATATTTAACATTTAATTCACCAACAAATGGTTATTGAGACCCTGTTAGCTCAATAGCACACTAAATGCTGAAACCAACTCTAGGTTTAGGATTTAAAAAAAAAAAAAAAGAAACTGTGTTAAAATTGTACCAGAAAAGAAGATAATACACATTGCATTACTCTCTGCTATTTATATGTGCATTTCACACACTCTAGTGAGTAATGAAGTGACTGTTAAAAGTGCAGTAAAAGATAAAATACTAGTAATTCGGAACCCCAATTTAATTAGGCCTAGCTAGGATTTATTATAAGTGTAGATAAATCATCAAGAAGTTTTAAGAAGTGAAGCTCAGTAGACATTATCTATTCAGTGTGTATCTATATTTATAACTCCATTGCGCTCTTTAAACTCAACAAATAACCTTACTTTTCCGTTGCCCAAAAAACTTTCTCTTTTACAAAAAATAAATTTCCTTGAACAATAGGAACACTTATTTTTAAGGGTAGAAGCCAGCTTTATGGTTGGCCAAAGGAGGCTACAAATCAAGAGACTCTTTCTATACATTTGAAACGTATGACTAGTAATTTGGTGTGTTGGAAAGCTTGTCCTGCTGAGACAGTCATGCTGGGGCTGCCCTTAATCCTCGAAGCCACATGCTCTGGCCTGTCAGGGCTCCACTAACTTGTGAAATCATGATTATTCCTTTTAGGGCAATGCCACTGGGTCATATCTTGAGGCAAAATAAAGTGATTGAACTATATTGTATGAGTGCAGCTGTTTATTCAGTCAAAAAGTAGATTTCTCTAGGATATGCACAGCCAGGTCCCCGGAATAAAGTGTCACTCTGAGGATTACCTATTTTTTTCCTTGCAAAAGGCCATGCAAAGAATATAATGAGTTTACTAACATTGTATTATAGATGCCAATTTATTCCATTGGTGAGATTTGGGGACTTTAAATGCCATCTGTTTTGTTGGTACATATTTTAGATCCTTTCTCTGGAGAAAATTAGCATGATTCAACATACTACAAGAGTTTACTGTGAGTACAGAAGAGCCCCGGGAACTTTAGATGCAATTAATTAGGTACTCAATGCTTTATAATTCTAACAGAAAGTGTTTTCGTGTCAAAAGTGTCTTTCAATATTTTGCTGAAAATGTGGAACATTACGTCCTTGAATGTTCATTACAGTCATTGAAAAGATCCGAGGGAATTCTGTTCCATTTTGGTTTTTACTCTTTGTTTGAACTTTTAACTAACCTCTTTTCCTCCCCACCTTCCTCTCCTGCCATTGCTAGAGCGGTGTGTATTTGTACAGCTGTTCTCATCCCTGAGCGGCTGAATAAGGGACTGATTACTTCAAAGAACTTTTGTAATTAGCTTTCATGAAGCAAATCTCTGTTATGTACAGTGTCTGTGATTACAATGCACTGTTCTTTTTCATACCTCACAATGTGGGCTTTAATTGGCAAGCCCCAGCAGTTTAGTGAGCCTTCCATGAACTCCTTCAAAATACGTTGCAAACAACCAGAAGAATATTTGACAATCCAAAGAACAAGTGCAGTTCTTTCAGCTCAGTTTGGCTTTAAAAGGATCTATTGAATTTTTAAAAATTCTAAAACGCAGTATTGTAGTTCTCCCTGGAGTTACTCTTGTGGCTCAGAAGCAGTGGTGAAAATTTAGCAAGCTCAGGGGTCCAGGCAGATAAATCTCCCAGCTCTACTTTGATATTTTTTGATTTAAGTACTCACTCAACAAATATTTAAGCAAATGCTTAGTATCACTGAAAAGGTTTCTCCAGGCATTTCTCAGAAAAGGACTCCCCAAAGGTAATGGTACCAGAGGATCTTTCTATAGCAATGCTGGGAAACAAAGGAAGGGGATTTACCAAGGACCAACCTCCCCACCAGAGAGAGGCTGCATGTGTGGAGAGCAATGGCTACAGGCGTCATTTCTCTCTTTTCCTTTGCCAAAGAGAATTTCTTGCAATTTATTTTCCTTTTAACCTATTTCTCAGACTAGGTGGCTAAACATGCACGTGGGGGCTCAGAAATTATACCCCAAAGGACAGCACTTGACACAAAGAGTATTTGGAACTAAGAGGCAGACAGAGAAACAAGCCCTCCTGATCTCCCCACCTTTTTCACCCCCTAAAATAAAGGGAAGAAAATTTTCTGAAGTTCCTTCATCGAACTAAAAACAAATTCTGCCAATAGCAACCACAACTGCCTTCTATTATCCCCTTTATTTCATCAATCATGAAAATAAAATTGAAATCACAGAAGAGACTGAAAGTCAAGCACCATTCCCAGATCCCAGGGGAACTGTCTCAGATAAAATTTGTTCTTCAGGGGCCGGGGATTTAGCTCAGTA
>PVIR01035162.1:0-16649 GCA_004026965.1 Petromus typicus | reverse complement strand
GTGAACACACATAGGAAAATTGGCCACCGAAAAGTGCCGGAGGACTCATTCAGGTCTTTTGCATTACAGGAATTCATAGAAGAGGACGCTCACAGAGGGCTAATCTGTCATCAAAGGCCTTCATCCGAGCAGTTAGTTATACACGCTTGTCTAATGCCAGCACTTTGCTAAAGATATGCCATTTATATATATAAAGTCTATACCTCACAGAATACCACACCACAGGTCTTACCGTTTCTTCTTCATTTGATTATTTTTAATGAAATAAGAGGGAAAGAGAACTTATGGTTATGGAGGTTCCAATTTAAGATTGGGTGACTCCAGTCAGCCTGTGAGGAACAGCACATCTGGAGAGGCACAGCATGTTACAGTGAGTGCTCAGATTTTGAAACAAGCAGAGTGTTGTCTTTTATTTTTCTATTTTGAGGTAGAGTCTTGCTAAGTTACCTAGGCTGGTTTCAAACTTGTGATCTTTGTGCCTCAGTCTGCCAAATAGCTCTTCTTACAGGTGTGTACCACCCCTTGGCAACTTTTAATTTTGCTTTTACAGACAAGTAACTTGCCCAAGATTACAAAGGAGTTGGTGGTAATCTTGACTCCATCTCTTTGTGACTCTTAAGATCCTGAGCAGGAAAAGAGGCGGGTGGAGGAGGATGTGTATCTGGGTAGGACAATGCCATGTCCAGAGCCCTGGAGATAAGATTTGTAGGCATATGTGTTTAGTAACACTAACCGTTACTGGTTTTGCCTCCTTTTCCTTTTATCCTTGTGATGCCTTGTATAGAGATTGGCACCGGCTAGGAGCCCACTCAATAACTATGGCATCTGGTGGTCTGAGCTTCAGGGGATTCCAAAGGAGAACATGAGCAATAGAATCTTCTGCTGTTGCTGTGGCTCCTCTTGACTCAGCCTGGGGTGTCAACCACACATGAGGGGGACAGAAGGCATTGTGTCCATGCTGTGACCTCACTTCCCAAAAGCCTTCAAGAGGGAGGAAGGAAAGGGAGATGGTGGTGACAGTGTGGCCCTGACTAGCTGAATGGTATGAGCTACTGTGTCAGGATGCCTGGAGACTTGGATGGGGAGCTGGGTGCTGGGGGCAGGCAGAGTCCAGTCACTGACACTAGATTTTACTGGTTCTTGGTGGTTTGAATAAGTCTGTGTCTTTTGGGTAAGTCTGTGCCTCTTAAGGCTCCGGCTTGCTTATTATTCAGGCTTCATAGCATTTTCTTGTTAGAAGTTGTTTTCCATGCAGCGCCTAAAGGGTCAGAGGTGGAAAGGACAGTTTAGACCATCTGTCCTGGTGTTCTTTTGACCCATGAGAAAGCTGAGTCCCAGATGTGTGGTGCTGTTGGTGCATCTGTGATTTGTGTGTCTGGATCCGTGTCTTTCCTCCTCATGTCAGCAGGGAAGGGACACTACCTGTACCTCCAGAAGAAGCTCGTGTGGGAGCCTGCAGAATTCCTACCACCCATCACTCAACAATCATTCTGGCTTTTCTTGTTCCTCACTTTTCCTTCTTCATTTCCCATTTACTTTATTGTTAGTAAAAATTACTCTGCCCAAGGCAATAAACACCAGGAATTTTTCTCTCCAAGAGTAGGTAGGGTAGCAGTGTTAAATCAGTGGACACCTCAGAAAGCTTCTGTCACCCAAACCAAAAGCACTTACTTAACTGCACCTTTGCTTCACCAGTGGGACACTCTGATAAGGCACATTTAGTTTAAGTATCTTAATTGGCTTTTATTTATTATTCTAGAATAGGTGAGCATCTTGTGCTGTGCAGCAGAATGAGTATTCTGATGAAGCTGCATAGGGGAGCATGGCTTTATGGAGAAGGGCTGAAGACAGCAGAAAAAGAACAAAATGTGGATTAGTCATTTGGAAGTTATTTTTCTTGTCAGTATTCAACAAAGGCGGTTTCTTTGTCATGTAGGCTAATGCTTTCTGTGGAGAGATTTGTTTATTCTGTTTTGATTTCTTGGAAGGTCAGATTACACCTTAGTTTCAACTTGGGGACCTTGGGGACTTGAAACTTCAGCATGAACAACTCCATTTTGGTTTGGTCTTTTGGGCCTAGTGCAAGAGTTCAGTCTAAACCAGTGGCCGCCTATAAATGATATCTAATGTACTAGAATGAGGAATAGTGAAGTTCTCAGTGATTACTGTTGAACCAGAGCTTTACCTGTCATTGTAATTCCTTTTTCAAGACTTTGTCAGCGTCTGACTGGCACCAGCCTTTGCTCTGTCTCCATTTGAGGCTGGGGCAGGTAAGAAGATGCCCTATTCCATTTTACAGGGAAGAGGGAATCGAGGCATAAAGAAACCAAGGCAAAGATGACCTCTAGGCATTGACTTTCTTCTTGTCCATTGACTGCTACCTCCCAATCCTTAGGTCTTGCTTGGGAAGCCAGTAGAATGTTCTGTGTTCTGCCCTAGCACTCTTTTTTTTTTTTTTTGAAACAAGGTTTCGCTTTGTAGTTCAAGTTGGCCTGAACTCATTGTGTAGTCCAGGTGAGCCTTGAACTCACAGCAATCCTCCTGCCTCTGCCCCCCAAGTGCTGGGATTACAGGCATGAGCCACCACGCCCAGCACTGTGCTGTATGGTACTGCTTGCTGGTGGGCATGAGTCTTTATTGTATGTGGTTACCAGGGATAGAACCCGGGCCCTTGCCCTTGCAAGCCAGGATGATTGTTGAGTGATGGGTGGTAGGAATTCTGCAGGCTCCCACACAAACTTCTTCTGTGAGGTACAGGCCTCACAGGCCTTCTGAAAGTGCCCCTGCCCTGAGCACTCTTGAGGCAAACTGGGAGGCTCAGATTCTGGTTCAGATCCCAATTCCCTGTTAAATTACCTTATCACTAGGTAACTTGCCACATGGTTATCTGTCTGTTTTACAGGCAAGGAAAGCAAGATTAAAGGTAGATACTTTCTTACTTCCTCATGGAATTGTTGAGAGCACTAAACTAGATATTGAGCATTTGATAAACTCAGTAAATTTCCTGATAGCATAGTTGTCTTATAAGCTCTGAGCTCAGTATACTGGCTGACTGCTATGAATTAGAGAGAATGCTGTTTAACTAGATGACAAAACCTTCTGCCATGTTCTCTCATGGGGAGGCTATAATGGGAGCCAGGAGCACAAATTCAGATGTAATGCCCTGACGCCAGTGGGAAGGAGAGAGAAAGTGAGTTTCGATTCTCTAGGCCTTCGACAAGCTGGAGGACTTGGTAGTCTGTGTCTTCATTTGTAGAGCTGGAGACGTGATGCTCAGCCCAGATGGTAGAGGGGAGTGTGCTGATAAGGACTGCGCAGTGCCCAGGCACACTAGCTTCCTGTCCTCTTCCACCCTTTGTAGACTGAGCCTCAGTGACACTGGCCTGAGTTCTTGGAGAAAAGAGGAAGAATTGAAGCCTTTACGTCCTTGGTCACTTTGCACTTGATTATCAAAAGGCCCTTGCTGGTAGAAGGCCACCGCATCGCCCTTCTTCTGTCTTTACATCTAACTGTCACACTGACATTTGAGAACAGCTGAACCTTTCCTGTGGGTCTCCCCAGAGCAAGGTAACCAAGATCTGCATACAGAAGGAGCCAAGCTTAGAGTGTGCACATGACGAGAGGTGAGCTTCTCACCCTCTTCTGGTCCTTCCTTGGGTGAGGAGGCTCAGAAAAGACCCAGGGTGCTTTTGTATGTGATCCAAGACAAAACAGTAGACAGCCATTGAAGATCTCTTGTTCCTGTGATGTTGCTTGGTCCTTTAAATAGAGGACCTATAATGAAGGCAGATATAATCACAGGTGATTGGCTTTAACCTCCCCTGCTACCTGCGCCTGAGGAAAGACTGAAGCTGAGATCAAAGGAAAAGAGCTCTATCTCTAGAGCTGCCAGAAGATCAGCCTGGGTCAGATACGTAGCTCAGTGAACATTCGCTGAGCACTTAACGTACACCGCGTCATAGGATGCTGGGCAGTGAGAGGCAAAACCAAAAGATATTTGAAGATGGGCAGACTGGTCACAGAATAGTAGAAACAGGAGTATCCCCTCAAGGTTGGACTGTGAGACAGCTCTTCAGAGAGAAAACAGCCTTCCAACTGAGCCGGACCTGACAAAGGGAGTTGGTAGTAAGGCAAAACGCAGAGAGGCTCTTTCTTAGGGGGAGTGGCCTGGACATGGGGAGCAAGCTATGCTTTTGGAGAAGGAGAAAACTTTTGGCATCTCATGTGGGAAAGCATTAAGAGTAGGCTGGATGTGTGGGCAGAGGACAAAGAATTACCTGTGGCTAGGGTTTGCCTTCGAAAGGCAGATCTGCAGGTAGAAAAGATAATTTGGTGGCAGGAGAGACCAGCAAAGGCTAGAAACTCACAAGTAGGGAAATGGGATGTGTGTGAGTCCGGAAATCAGTGCGGACAGGGCACAGCCAACAAGAAAGATGAGAGAAGAGGAGGCAGAAGGCGTGTCCTCAGGCCTCCCGCACAGCCTTGAGACCCTGTCCTGCTAGTGTCAGCCCCAAGATCAGCTTGCTTCATTTCCACTGAGGGATGGCTCAGGGTTTCTCCTGGGATGTTTCTGTGCTTGTTTCATGAAACTGAACATAACATACTTTCCCTGAGCCTGAAGTGTTACTGTGAGGTTGGAGGCCTTCTGAAAGTGTTCTTTTCAGTCACAAGTTCCCGGTGGACGGGAGGTTCTGGCACCTTGTGATTGCTGGTGATGTCATTCACATGTTGGGGTGCGACACCTGACATGTGCTGCCCCCTCAGACATGTGCCCCAGATGGGAACTAGGGCTTTGGATCTCTTGCTGTGCCCATATAGCCAAATGGGCTTCTTTCTTCGCCATGTGCTCCAGAGATGCCAGTGGCTCCAGTGTGCTGTGCAGCCCTGACTCCTCTGGGCTAGCTGTCTGACCCTTGCTTGTTGCCATCCCGCCTGGCTGCCAGCCCCCCACCCGAGCTTCCTCTCTGTTTAGTCTTTTTAAAGCCTTGCCCGTCTGCCAGTTCTGCCCACCCCCTTTTGGAGTCCTGTGTCAAGTGGGCTGAGTGTCAGTGCTACACTGTATTTCTACATTTCCTGTAAAGCCCACATTTTAGTCCACAGGACTGAGCTCTTGGAAGTCTGTGCCTTATCATTTGGCAGTGTTCATAGCTGTCTCACAGTTGGTGTGGCCTTGTACGTGCATCTTGCAGCTTTAGCAGCCTCTGTGTGCAGCACAACTTGGTGGATGCTCAGAGCTCAAGAGACCTGCCTGGAGTATGAGCTGGTTTCTGTTTCTCAGATCCTGCCCTGCATCATTATTTTCCCTGCCAGTAAATTTCAGAGGAGAGAGGCCTCCTAGCTCGGGGCCGAATGATGGGAATGTGATTAATCCTCCAGATTTGGGCCTCAGGGCTCCCTTGCCTGTGGTTTCTGGCTGTTCCTTCCTCTCCCAGGAGTCCTCTAACACCTGATGCCTGAGCTACCTAAGAAGGGCTGTCTGCGGTACCTCTGGGCCCAGAAACCCTCACGTGGGGCCTGCCAGGAAGTTGCGAGCCCCCTGAGGCCTGCCCGGCACTCCTGCATCTCATCAGCCTTTGGGATGGCTGAAGGGACTGAGGGAGTGCTAGCAGTTTTCCAGGCTCTTCTCACGATCCTCTCAAGACCTAGCCCATCCCCCCCACTCAGCAGAGTACAAGGGGAACACAGATGCTATTACAAGACATCATTATTTGTGCTTTTTAACTGTATTTCGAGCATTAAGTTTCTTCCGTGGACTAAAGGGAACATTTTAGAAGTCCCTTGTGAGTGAAGTGTGATCTTTTTCATCAGAGCTTTGGGTCAGGTGCCGTGGGGTTGGTCACAGAGAGCATTGCGTGGGGTGGGGTGATGAGCAGCCTCAGAAGCGCCAGCTGCTCTTGCTTACCCAGGGTTTTTTGTCCTTTCAGGCTGGAGACCAGCTCTAAATCTTGCTGTCCTGGATTGTGCCGATGAAACCAACAGTGCAGTCTGCAGAGACTTCAACATCCCTGGCTTCCCAAGTGTGAGGGTGTGTAGCGGAGTGGGCAAATGGGGCTGTAAAGGGTGTGGCTGAGCATGTCACCGGCTGCTCGGTGCTTCTGAGCACCTGCCCAGACTGCCGAGCTTTTTGGGTCCCTGTGCTCCTGGGCCTGAGTTGTTGCAGTCAGTCTCTGGAGTTCCCTGCTCTCCAGCGTACTGGTCCTCTGTGTTTTAGAGGTGCAGGCAGAAAACCCAGGTTCCATTTGGGAAAGTCTTCCCTTTGTAAAGGAAAGGACGCTGAGAGGAGTGTTGGAGGCAGGTTCCCACCGCTCTGAGTCGAGCTGTTTGGTGATGACCCTGTGAGCCGGTGAGTGCTCCCAGCTCCCAACGTCCTCTAGTCTCCTGCTCGTGACCTCCCAGCCTTGGAAGTCTGACCTCACTCTGTCAAACCAGGATTCAGACTTGGGCCCAGCTGTGGGCAGGATCAGACTCCAGGGGCTGATGATGGGCTCATAGACAGGGTACCATGTGGCAGGCCACATTCTTAGCTGGCGAATGCTTTGACCTATTCATGCACTGAACTGAATTGAACTGAAGGGGTAGCACAGCCCACAGTCACAGTGCCAGTGGCTCAGGTAGCATCACCCCAAGGTGGTTAGGGATTTGTCACCTGAGCTTGGGCAGAAGGTAGCACTGGCTCAATGCTGACGCTTCGCTGGCTTGCCTGCCCACCACAGAGCACCAATGGCTTGATTAATGTCTGAACAAGGGCTCAGGCCTGGTACACACACACACACACACACACACACGTCTTTTGTAGCCATTAGGAATAATCAGGAAATAACCTTTGAAAGCTGAAAATGCCAAGTATTATCCCTAGAATATGATATCTCTGAACACAAGGACCTTGTGTTCCAAGCAGACCTGTGAGCTAGAATGCAGCCTAATTACTCCAGCGATGTTCATCTATAAAGCAGGGTCCCACACTCCTCCATAATGTCTCTTCTCATGCCATGTGACCTTCCTATTCCTCAAGGGACTAGGGAATCCCCCAAGGGAATCCTGCTGGACTCGGAGGTTTCATAGCCACGTAGAGGTTCCTTCCTAAATTTTTTTTTTTTTTTTGAGACAGGGTCTCGCTTTATAGTTCAAGCTGGCCCTAAACTCAGCCTCAAACTCACATCACAGCAATCCTTCTGCCTCTGCCTCCTGAGTGCTGAGATTACAGGCATGAGCCACCATACCTGGCTCTGTGGTATGTGGTACTGATTGCTGCTGGGCATGAGTCTCCATGCCCAGTATTGTATGTGGTTACTTGGGGACTGAGCCCAGGCCCGTGTGCTTGCAAGACAGGCGCCAGAATCACTGAGCTAAATCCCCAGCCTCCTTCCTAAATTCTTATCACCAGGGCAAGGTTGGCCTGTGGAATAGTGCAGCCAACCAGTGCTGTTGCCTGGTCAGCAGTAGGGACTATTTACTGGTCATCAACACCAAGAAGAGGACTGCTCTGTCCTGTCCTTTCCTGCAACTGAAAATGTTCATTATTTTTTGTATGAGGCACAGTAAGTTTGACAAGAGGAGCTGTCATAGGCTGATACAGTAGTGTTCTCCCCTGTGCAACCTTCACAGAGGGACTGGCGTTAGTCCACGGGCCAGTCAGGACACCCTGTTGGGCTGTTCTGTGTCGAAGAGGCTGGGCCCAGTGGGTGTGAAGGAGGCAATCCAGACAGTCACAAGTCTGAGGCACCTCAGCACCTACTCGGTCACGCACCACACGAGGGCTGGATGCTTCAAGTCATTAGTCACCTCCTGACCTGCTCAGCTGGCAGTGGGAGGGACTGGGAGGACCAGTAACTGGTCTTCATGTCCTTCCCTACCTTCAGACAGGCAGCACCTGGCTGGGCCAAGCTGGTAGTTAGCTATCCATTTCTTAAGCTTTCCAGAGATCAGTGCTATGGCCTCACTTGGCAAAGCCTTCCTTGCCTACCATGAAGAAACCTGCAACTCATTTTGGCCTGGCAGAAATATTCAGGGCCTTGTCCTGAGGTCTCAAAGCCATAGCCAAGTGGTTCAAGCTGTTGGTGGATCCCTGCACTGAGGCCTCAGGCAGTGCAGCGCCAGTGTTTTCTTACTGTGACCTATGATGAGAAATACATATTTTATATTGTGAGCTTACAGGTGGTTTGTATCTTTGCTATAAAATTTTCATAAAATAATATATTTTTTATCAGTTACATTACATACTGTTTTCTATTTTTTTAAAAAAAATACTGGCTCTGATTCACTCAATTGATTTCACAGTTTACCACTAGGTTGCTTCTGATATTTGTGAAAATACTGCTCAGATGGCTTTCAGATCCTCTGAGATTCTGGCCCATAGAGCTCACTCCCCATGGGCAGTGACTGGTTAGTTCTCTAGACAGCAGAGAAGACTCAGAGGCCTGCCTGCTACCCACTGTTTCCTAGGAACTAGAACTTGTCTTTGCTACTCCATAGAGGCTGTGAGAGCCCTAAAAGGAGGACTCATATTAGGCAGGGAGAGGAGAATTTGTTGGCCCCACACAAGTCCTGCCACCAGCAGTAACAGTGTCACTGCCCTTTGCACCACAAGCAAGAATGAGTTTCTACCAGCCCAGCCTACTTAGCGCATACCTGACCCTACAGGGTAGGACCCAGTTGTATCTGGAACCTATCATTCTGGAGCTGGAGCCACATGGGAAGGAAGCAAAGATACAGGGAGGAAGGGGTGAGTTTGCAGCAGGTTCTAGCTGAAGCTTGGGGACCTAGAGACTGTACTTCCATGCTTGGGTGGGCATGTATTCTCCCTCGACCACAACCACATTCCTCAGTGGACAGTGCAATAAGACCCTTTTTGCTCAAGGTCTGGCTTCAGTAAAGGTGACATGAAACATCAGCATTGCAGAGAGGAGAAGACTTGCCTTTGTAAGATTCTGAGATCATTAGATGGGTTTGAATGCTAACTCCACTACTTACTGTGTATAATTTGGAAAGTTAGTTAACAGTGCTCCAGCCAGCTGGTTGGGGAAGCTAGGAAGAGGCCCAGCACCAAGGACTCACTGCCCTCCTACTCCACCTCTAAGGGAAAAGGAGGATGAGGGGGACAAGCTGCAGTCCTTAGTGATCATTTGCAGAAGATGTGGGACCACTGGGCAGGGACAGGGCCAGGGCTGCCAGCAGGAAAGCACTGGAGGCCTTGCTGTGGGTCAGGGACACCATGCAGCACATGACAAGATGGTCTTCCAAGGAATGCTTTGGAAACTGGACGTCAAAAACAAAGATGTTGCCAGATCCTTGTCATGCCTCATGGTCCATGTGTGCAGTTACACACACACAGTGTAACAGAAGGGCAGGGTCATGACTCTTATTTCTTTTCTTTTCTTTTTTTTTTTTCGTACCGGAGATGGAATTCAGGACCTTGCACATGCCAGGCAAACACAGCATCTCTGAACTACATCCCTGCCCCAAACTCTCATTTTCTTTTTTGATACCTTCATAACCAGTCACTTGAGGGGCATAAACCAAGAAACCTCCATCGAACCATTAGCAGAAAATATTGCAGATGTTTTCATACAAAAGGGAGTTTGTGAAGTCTTCTGTGTAGAGCATTTAAAAGGCAGCATCAGAAATGTGCTGTTGACTTTTGCCAGTTTGCTGGAATAGGAGCTGGTTTGGCATATCTAATAAAGTAGCCTTGTAAGAGCGGTAGTTGACTGTTAAACAACTCTAGGCACCAAAACAATATATTTCTGTAGAACCGAAGTATTTATGAAGCAGAGTTTGAAGCAGTTCAAGCAGCAAGTTCAAAGAGTCCAGAAAGCAAGAAAATTATGGCTCCCAATAATGGGAAAAGTAGTTCCCTTGCAGAGTCACCATCTGAAGGAAGACAAGTGCAGTTTCAGCACTAAATACACTGTGGGAGACTGTGGAATACTTCCGGATTTACTGAACACAATAGGAGGGAAAAACTCTGTTTCTCCGTGGACAACTGGAAGAGTGGCCAGTAGCTAGCTAGTCACAGAAGTCACTAAATATGCCCACCAAATATCAGTGGTCTAGCGTGAAAAGAGAAGCACGAACAATGCTTGTGGCATGTGAGAAATAGATTTAAGCTATAAGGAACTGAGCTCTGACCACAGGGCTTAATATTGTAGAACAGTGTGATAGGTAGCTTTTCCCCTATAACACATTTTCCTCATTGTATTTCTTGAAGAATAGGCCAACAATAGGTAGAAACATAGGATAGTCTCAATTTTTTAAAGAAAAGCAACTTGTATTTGCCTGTAAAATTATATAATTTTTATAGAAAGTACTTCTTTAGACATAAGATATACCTCAAATATAAAGTCTTTTTTTATATATATATCCTTCTAAAATTTGCAACTTTGTTCTGGTCAATTCAAGTGCGTACAACACTAATGTTACCTATGTACAGCCTGGTTGTAGTGGAACAAATCTGATTCATAACTATGCAGGGTTTAATTCTTCAGTCTTATTTTGGTAAATATTCCTTAAGTAGGTTCTGGGGGAAGATGAGCTGATGTCTTAAAAATAATAGGCTCTGATTAGACAACTTCATTTGAGCTCTTAAATTTAACCTAATTTATCTAGTACAACTTAAAGCTGAGTTCATGAGCTCATCCTTAAAGCTTTCACTGAAAAATCTTCAACTGTTTCAAGTGAGCATTGTGTGTGACAAACAGTTGGATTCCTTGTTTACTTAATTTGTAAAATGATGGTTTACCGAAGTGGGCCAGAGTCTAACAGTGCTAACAGTGGCCTTGCTTGTGAAACATGGCTTTAAGCCTAGAATGCAAATAAAAAGAAATACTCAACTGTTTCTTTTTCTAAAAAACAAAACAAAAACAACAGTGCTTTCAGAAAGGAAGCCTGTGTGCCTCAGTTTCCCGGGAGTGATGATGTCTACCTCGTAGCATTTCTGCTGAGTGTGAAGTGCCGAGGTGCTGGTGTTTAAAGTTTAGTGTTCCTTAGCTTTCTTCCATCTCATTGACCCGTGAGGCTCCTGTAGCTGCTCTGTGGGGGTGTTTTAGGCCGTCAGTCCAGCAGCAACTGCGGAGGGAGCGTGTGCTGGTATGTGGCACTGCTCACTGTTGCGGGAGAGTCCACAGTCCCATACCTTGGGAGGCAGCGTGAAGCCATGCATAGTGAGTGCTGAAGGAGTTGGCCTGGATTCACTGATCTCTTTCCTGCTCATCAGAAAGGACTTCGGAGGGGAGGATTTCCATGGGGTGTTGAAGGACAGCTGGGGCTTGGGGATGACCATGGAGGAGATGGGCAGACATCATAGCCAGGGGAGGGGAAGTCAAGGACCTGTGGGGGCAGAATTGCATGTCGTGTTGGTCAGAGGCTCGTGTTCACGAGGAAAAGGAAATCCAGTAATGGCAGGTCCCTGAAGTTAGGCTAAGAGTGTGATACCCTGTGGGGTACAGAATCTGGGCCATTACCGTATGTAGCTCTTGCTAGAAGGTGAGATGAACAAGGAACTAGACTCAGAAGTCTCTTGCTTCTCTGGAGCAAGGAGATGGGTCGCTCGCTTCTCTGCTGCCACACAACAAGAAGCAGTTAAAGTTGCTGATCCTCATGGAGACTAGGTCCTTCCTGAAAGACTGTTAGGGACGCTAGAATTCAGTGTCACCACTGACTACTCCTCAGCGTCCGCAGGGAGGCAGTTGTCCATAGGATTGTGATGACCTGCCTGGTGCCACCTGTTTTCTTGTTTTTGAGGAGAGGCTGGAAACCTTCCAGAAGTTCTGCTCTGTGCCAAGGAATGAAAGGAAAAGGGCAGGCATTGACTGCTCCTGGAGGAAGGAAGATTCACGCCTGAAGGCTCAGCTGCCTGTTTCCAAGGAGTTGTTTCTGTGGGAAGGCACATGCCTCCAACAGCTAGTCTAACAAGGATACATGTAGTAAGTGGATAAAAATGTGCCTGGACTCGATTTTCACCTGAGCTTCCAGGATGACCAAAGGGCAGAGAGTCCCTGTCAGATGAACAGACATCCATTGATTACCTCTGTGTACTAGATGCTATGCCAATGCAGTGGGGTTTACAGAGGTGAGTATACTATAGTCCTGCCTCTGGCTGAGTGGAAAGTGGACGGTAAAGTCCATTGTAGCTGGAGTGGGGGAGGGGGAGCAGTGGGAGGTTAGTTTGGGTTCAAATCTTGGAAGGAAGGCCTTGAATGCACTGCGTGTGAACGTTATTCATGGACAGTCGAAAGTTACAGAAGAGATTTGGGGAGGAGCAGTACAGGGACAGAAATGTGCACTGTTGACCCTGGTCTAGACAGGGGGACAAGGAGAGAGCTGTTGAAGAGGGTCCTCAAGGTCAGAGTCCTGGAACTTGGAGGTTGACTGGATGGAGATTGTGGGAGAGTCTGCAGGAAATGATGGAGAGGATTAATTACTTGGCGAGATAAGACACAGGTGGAGAAGCAGGCTGGACGAGGGTGGCTCTGGGGTGCTGTGTGGTCAGAGGTGCCCTGACACCTCTGTGGAAGCCACTAAGGAGGAAACAGAACCCAAGGCAGGAAGTTCAGATTGCAAGTCAGTTAGATAAAGTAGCTGACTTTGGCAAGGAAGGAACCATGCCAGGCAAGACTGAGCCCGTGCTTTGTGACTGACCCTTCAGAGGCCCTGAGGCAGAAGTCTAATGATCTGTTGTACAGCTGCAGGTGAGACTGGGGTAGGCAACAGCCAGGATGACGGCCCAGGTCACGGGTGAGAGCAGCTGAGAAGGGCTGGTTAGGGTGGAGGAGGAGGTTGACATAAAGGCAAAGGAGACTGTTGATAGAATGTGATGGCCGCACACAGACACACACACGAACGCTAGCCATGGAGACAAAAAGTGGCAGGAATAGCATCAGATCCCCTAGAGGTCAGGTACAGTCAGATCACTAGGTTAGCTGAAGAGGCTGCTGAGCTTTTCCTAGAAGAATTTCAGCTGGGTGATGGGGTGAGCCCCACAACCAACATCAGGGGAATGGAGAGAGAAGTCTAGAGAGTGAGAAGAGACTGTTTTAGGTCATTGGCAGCACAGCAAAGCAGAAAATGCTATGACTGGGGGGCAAGGATGGCCTCTCAGCCTCCTTCCCTTCCTGTCCTTTTTTAAAAAATTTACATTAGGAGAATAAGAATCTGTAGCCTTGGGCCGGGGAGTTAGCTCAGTGGTTCCGGGCGCCTGTCTTGTAAGCGCAAGGGCCCGGGTTCGATTCCCCGGTAACCACATAACAATACTGGGTGTGGAGACCCACGCCCAACAGCAACCAGTACCACATACCACAGTGCCGGGCGTGGTGGCTCACGCCTGTAATCCCAGCACTCGGGAGGCAGAGGCAGGAGGATTGCTGTGATGTGAGTTGGAGGCTGAGCTCAGGGCCAGCCTGAACCACAAAGCGAGACCCTGTCTCAAAAAACCTAAAAAAAAAAAAAAAAAAGAATCTGTAGCCTCAGGAGGGAGCCTGCAGAAAAGGACTGATGACTGAGAGACTAACTGATAGGCAAGTTCTCAAGCAGCGTGAGCTCTGGGAGCCAGCACTCTGGTGGAAGGTAAATGATTTAAACTCGTGTCATATACTGGTACAGATTCTCAATGTTGAGTGCAATTGTGATTTGTACATAAAATGTACCAATAAAGAATTCAATTTAAAAAAAAAAACTTGAGTTACTCTTGATCCCAACTCTAAACTCCTATGCCTAGGGCACTGAGGCTTAGCTAGGGCTCAGGGAGGTTTCTTTTGAGGGAAGGAATGCCAGCCCTTTCCTGAGAGATGCCTGCTCAGATTCAGGTGACCTGGTGGCTGACAAAAGGCATCGCATCACTCCAGCACTGAGCGGAGAGCTGTGGCTCTGGGACACCCATGCAGTTCCAGGTCCGTGATGTCAAAGGTGTGCTTTTGCCTCGGAAGTGAGACACATCTGTCCTGCCTGTACATAACCAAGGGCACTGTTGCTATGAATTACTATAGTTGAAAAGTCACCCTCTCACATATTTTTTGTGAACAAATGAACCCTCAAATAATTACATTTTTTTGTTTTAAGAAGCCATATCTGTCCTTAAATGGGTTAACATATGATACCAACTTGATTTCATGTCACAGTTTGGGAAATTTGTGAACATTTATGCAAGTATTAGAATAACAAATTTGTGAGATCAAGATTTGTTTAATAAACTGTAAAAACACTTATAAATATGTGTGGCATGTGTGAGTGGATTTCTGCCTACCTGTGGCTGGAATCCACAGTGTTTCAGAAGGGGTTGATGACAGTGATGCAGTTAACATTCATGGATTCTTTGCCATGTGCCTTATAAGTACTTCAGAGGGTTGAGAACCCTTACAACAATTCGAAGTAGATGGTGTCATCTTCACTTAAACAATGATAATCCTGGGATTCAGAGAGGTTGATGGATTGCTCAAGGTCACACAGTAAGAAGAGCAGAGTCAGATCTCGGACACAGCTGTACCAGAGGCCAGGGTGAGCCCTGAGCCGCAGCGTAGTATAAGACCAAGTGGCATCCTATTGAAGGCGGATGAACTTAGGGAACCTCGGGAAGAGGTCTGTTCCCAGCCTGTAGGCTCTTTCCCAGGCAGTTGAGTAGCTGTCTTTCAGGACAGCCAACCAGTTTTCCTCCTGGGATGTCATGTACGTGGAAAATAGGACAGAGTAATGAGTCAACCTAGCCTGAGTATTACAGGCCTGTTTCTCTGGGGCTCAGGCCTACTTGTCAATGGACCTGTTCTGGAATTGAGTACTGCGCCAAGTGAGGTGTTCTCAGTGATGGAGACTCCAGCTTCAGGACCCCCTTTTCTAGGACAAGGGGCAAAGGTGTACTGACCGAAAGGAAAGTTGACATTTTCCAAGGGATGTATAAAATGATTTTATTTATTTATTTATTTTTGTCCAAATGGGTCTGCAAGGGAAAATAGCAATGGTTCTTTACCTTTGATTCATGCAGCAAATAATTTGGTGTGATTATGTGCTGGGTGCTAGCGCTTTAGGAAAGGGTATGTCTGCAGTGAACTCTAAGCTGCTGCCTCCAGGTTTTGGGGTGCTTCAGTGTTATGTGGGGTGGATATGAGGATAATGGAGAAGGGAACTGGTGTCCTGCCACATGAGCAAAACCTCCCAATCTCTCTTTTACAGATGAAATGCATATTACATACAGCTAAATAGTTACCCAAAGTTACCCCAGCTAATAAGTGGCTGGACTTGCAGTTCATTATGCCCTTAGTGAGTGTGCATTATTAACTCTTGCTTATTTTTGCTTCCAGTTCTTTAAGGCCTTTTCCAAGGATGGCTTAGGAACAACGCTGCCAGGTGGGTGTCCTGTCTGAGGCTATCCTGTTGGCTTTGTCGATGTCTTCCTTTCACTG
This sequence comes from Petromus typicus, assembly GCA_004026965.1. Lineage (NCBI taxonomy): Eukaryota > Metazoa > Chordata > Mammalia > Rodentia > Petromuridae > Petromus > Petromus typicus. Next base: position 1,263 of record PVIR01035162.1, on the reverse strand, counting down.
CCACTTTCTTTTACTGTGGTTTCTAATGAGGTGTTGAGAGACCTCTCCACATTGGTGAGGAGGCCCCCAAGTGAAGCCTAACACATTTTCTAAAAGTGTCTCCCAGTCACATGCCTTAGGAAAGTCAGGCTGACTCACCCAGGGATCAGGGGTGGGCTATATGAGCACCATGTTTGCAGGATGGCCTCACGTCTAAGTGGGGTTGGTATCAGGACAGAGCCAGCAGTCCTTGGCTGGGCCACTTCCCCTCTTGGCTTCTGGGGGACAGGTCTCTTTGCTTTGCCTTGGCCACAGGAAGAGCCCTATACCCCATCTTCTCAGACAGATAAGGCCTGGCTCATGCCTGGGCCCTTTGTTGTGAATGCAGTTCACAAGGGCCTGAAGTCTGCCTTCTGTCCCAGCCTCACCTCTCTGCTATTTTCGTTCACAGTGGCTGGTGCTAATGTGCAGACACTGCGGGAGAGACTCATCGATGCCCTGGAGTCCCACCGTGACACATGGCCTCCGGCCTGTCCACCACTGGAACCTGCCAAGTATTTTGGGCTGGGGCAGGCTTAGTGCAGCATAGGTCCGGGTCCCAGGCCAGGAAATGAGACGGTGGTGGGAACTTCAGGGGGACCCACGTTGATTCTTCCTGTTGCCTTTGCCTTGGGGAGACACTCTGTCTTACCCCAATGTTGTCATCCTTGGCATCAGGGTGATACGTGGCTAAGGATCAGGTTCAGAGGCCCAGACCGGGAGGGTGAGTGCACAGAGTCACCAAGCAGACTCCGAGCAGCATTTTGAGAACTGCTCCATCTTTAATGCAAAATACAGTCAATTATATAGTAAATGGTAGAGGGCGTAATCATATAAGTGGGGTTGATCGTGGATTGGTTGAAGCATACACAGAGGCAGGTCATTGTAGATTGATTGAAGAGGCAGGCAGTCCTGGTTTGGCCAAGGGTGGAGTCACGATAACACTGGCCATGTTAAACTCCAACCCAGCCAATTTGGCTTCTGCCTTCACCCCAACACTTTGGAGTAGCTGATGGCAGGTTCTTCCTGCCACTGAGGAGTCCTGTCCTCCAAGAGCCCATGCTGCCATGTGGGAAAGAAGCAACAGAAGGAGTTCTCCAGATCATACCTGCTATAGCTTCTCCCACCTGTCGTTAGGCATATTTGGCATACAGCAGGATTTTACATGATTTAACCCAGGAAAGGCCACTGACAGAATAAGCGTGAAGAGGATCAACGAGACCGGATGCCACTGAGAGGAAAAGT
>PVIR01035161.1:0-16672 GCA_004026965.1 Petromus typicus | reverse complement strand
AAACAGGTAGATCACAAGTTTGAGACCAGTCTGGGCTCCGCAGCAAGTTGGGCCTGATTTTATGCCAAAACTCTCAAAAAACATAATGTGGAAAAACAAACAAAACATCTGCAAAATAATTAAGATGCTTAAAATTACTAGACTAACCTTCCAAAAATTACTGAAACAAGCCATAGCTCCAGTTCATCCTGAACATAAAGGATTACCTACAACTTTTTAATTTGTAGATGAATGAGGATAGATTCTATGGAACAGATTAACAAGATATCTGAAAAACAACACCACACCAAATCCAGAGCAGGAGGAGGATTACAGTCAGAGCCCAGCCTGGCCAATTCAGCAATTAGATTTTTTTTTTTTTTTTTTTTTTTTAAATAATTTAAACCCTGTCTCAACAAATTTAACCTGGCGTGATGGCACACATCTGTTGAAGGCCAGCCAGGACTATGTAGATCATCTCCAAAAAAAATTTTAAAAGGGCTGAAGATGAAGGTCAATGCAAAGGGCCCTGCTTCCATTTTTAGCACCACAAATCAAAACAAAAGAGTATTATATTTCCCCACATATAGACCAAAGGTACTCCCAGAGTAAATTGGCATTTCAATTTATATAGGTTATAAAATATTTTGAGAGCTAGATGTGATGGCACATGCCTGTAATCCCAGCACTTTGGAGGCAGAGACAAGAAGATTGCCATGAGTTCAAGGTTAGCCTATGCTACATAGTAAGTTCAGGGCCAGCCTGAGTTTAAAGCAAGACTCTATCTCAAAAAACAAAAACAACAAAAAATATATGGAGTGAGAGGGTTAGGAATATAGCTCAATGGTACTGTGCCTGCCTTACAAATACAAGGTCCTAAAAGTGAGGTAATAATTTTTTTGTCATTTTACCTAGATATGTTGAGACTAAACATTGATCATGCTGCACATGCATGTTGAGTATGCTAAATCATTTTTATTTAACTGTGGCCTGTTATGTACTTGTCCCTGAGAGGAGAATTGTGTCCTCAACTACCCTCAGCACCCAGGCTTTGAGTATAATCAGAAGTGGTACCCCACAGTGGCTCAACTTCAGCAAAATTTATTTGAAAAAGTAAAAAGGACGAATGAGGGGGAAATTGGCACTGCTGTGTGTGAGCTGAGTGAAAGAGGAAAAAGCAAGATAAAAGTACACCCCAGAGGATTCAGGGCGGCCTATCAGGAAAGCCACAGTAGTCTAGTGTTTTACCTTCTTTTCCTTTTGAATCCCAGCACCATTTGTTGAATATTATTCTTTCCTCGTTGAGTTCTAAGATTAAAAGACTACATAGAATTAGTCATACTACAAAATTTAAAGCCAACTGTGAAATTTACAGGGCATGTAGCTTTTCTAGAGGCCACTATCATTCTGAAACTGGCTAATACATCCAAAGGAATTACAAAACTCTCAGATTTGATAGCTTTCTAGAAGAACTCGTTGAAAGGTATTATATTTATGGTTGCAATTTACTTATAGGGGACTAGTATAGATAAAATCAGCTATACATAGGCCAACCTCAAGGGTTTCCACTGGAAATCTTATATGTTCTTCTTTCATGGCGTCCGGACATATTATTTTCCTGGCACAGGTATGTGATACCATATATATTGTATTGCCAACCAGAGAAGTTCGCATGGGATTGTCGTGTCCAGGATTATTACTGGGGCTTCATTACATAGGCATGATTAGTTTGATAGGCCCCCGTGTGGTTAAACTCAGTTTCCAAGCTGACTAACACTGTTACTCCAATTCACTTTATTGTCTTTTTTATGGCATTTGGGTTTAGGATGACCTAGGATCTTCACACTGAACTACATCTCCAGCCCTTTTATTATTTTTTTAAGCTCTTTTTTATCCCCCAGCTTTGTGTTTAGTTTGTAAGGATTGTTTTTGTGTGGAATAAGGTTTCATTATGCAGTTCAATTTGCCCTGGAACTCACTTTGTGGCCCAGGCTGGCTTCAAACTCACAACAATCCTTTTGCTTGAGCCTCATGAGTGCTGGGGCTTACAGGTGTGCACCACCATACTTAGTTTCTGTTTTTTTTAGTTCTGAGCTGTGGTCTTACTAAATTGTCTAGGCTGGGCCCACACTGGTGATCTTCCTGCATCAGTCCCCAGAGCACTGGCATGACTGTACTACCACTCTGGCCTCAAATCCTGTCATCATTATCATGATCATCATCTTCATCATTATATTGGTTTTTAGAGGCAAGATCTCACTGTGTAGTCCAGGCTGGCCTTGAACTTTCAGTGATCCTCTTGCCTCAGAATCCTCACTGCTAACGTTGCATACACACACCATCACACCTGGTTCAAATCCCCATTTTAAATCATAGAGTTGGCCTTTCTTTTCTGGCTAGCTATCACCCTGAGACTTTCGGGTAAGAAAGCACTAACTATAGTCTAGTAGCAAAAAGGTACTCCTATACTCTGGTTTCTCTTCAGATCGTATAAAAAGGTATCCCTGTCACCCAGGGCATACAGTACCTCCTGGGTATTTCTTTAGGTCTGGCTCTGTTGTTCATATCTGGAGACAAATAGCAGTTTTCAAGGACAGAGGGGAGAGGACAGTATAGTTTCTTTAAAAATCAAATACTAGGGACCTGCCACAGGTTGTATTAGAATCTTTATCAGCTCTGAGCCCTCTTGTTCGTCTTGTACATGCGGAACCTGAGGCCAATAAGTTGAGCAACTTCTGTGTTGGTGTCAGGATTCAGATTTAAGTTCTCTCTGCCCTAGCTCTCTGTCAGACACCATTCAGCAGGACTGCACCAATGCACAATTCCAGGAGACCTATCCACCTGTATTTTATATGTACAGCTTTCTTGGATTGCAAAATAAAGTATCTTTTATTCTAGTGAAGTAATATATACCAGTGTGCTTGCTGCATAAATGTACCTTCTTGGTCTCTTGTCCTGTGTGTGAATTCTCAGTGCCTCAGGATAGCAGATTAAAAGATCCGTGGTGATGAGCCAGGTATTTAGCTCAAGTGGTACTGCACTTACCTTGAAAGCACAAGGGCCCAAGTTTAATCCCCAGTACTCACACAAAAAAAGAGAGAGAAAGAGAGAGATCCTTAAAATAGAGTCCTCAGGTGACTTTTGTGTAATGTTCAACCTATTTTGAAAGACTAGTTGCTTCATCTCTTCTAGATTGATTTGAGTATCACTGAAACTCTTGCTAACTCTGCTTTCCTTTTCAGGCTGCTGTACAAGACAGACTGAATGAGCAAGAGGGCGTACCAAGTGTTTTCAACCCTCCTCCATCCCGACCCCTACAGGTTAATACAGCTGATCACAGGATCTACAGCTATGTTGTCTCAAGACCACAACCAAGGGCAAGTCATTTTGAAACTGGAATTTCCTCTTTTTTATTTTATATGTCCATTCATTTAGTTATAGTGTTCTGTGTATGACAGAAGTAAAAGAAGTGTAAAAGAATGTAACCTGTTAGGTAGAAATCAGCCCATTAGAGTTGTTGAGTATGCCATTTCCCCTTGGTTTCTTTTTCAGCTCCCCACCTCCAGTACTGGGGATCAAGCCTAGAAGTACACTATCCCCAAGCAACACCAAGCTCTTTTCACTTTGTATTTTGAGATGGGATCTTGCTAAGATCAGGCTGGCCTTGAGCTTGTGACCCTCTTTTCTTGGCCTCCCAAGTAGGAGCTGGAATTACAGATGTGTGCCTCTGCACCTGGCCACATTTCTGTGTTCTTCACCCATTAGTTGAATCGGTTTGCCATGCCATGTTTTGAATGTCTAGATAGGTTACGATTACTTTGCATATCTAAAATATTTGCAAAAGATCTTCCACTTCTAAATTAGAATCTGTTGACTGAGTGTCTTTGTTGCTTCAGTTTACTTTCAACTACTTTTGAAAAGGTACATGAAGTCTTTTGGGTTTCTCTGCCATATCTTTGAATTTAGATTTAAAGGACTGATAGCAAAGAAGATAGTTCATTTAAATTGAACAGGCATTTAAGAGTTCTACAAACCAGGCATGGTGGCTTACACCTGTAATTCTAGCACTCAGGAGGCTGAGGCAGGAGGATCACAGTGAGTCTGAGGCCAACCTGGGATCCATTATGAGTTCAAGTCCAGCCTGAACTACGTACCAAGACTGTCTCCAAAAAAATGTTTTCCAGTTACCTAGTATTTTGGAGTTCAGGATCTAAACTTGAAATAAAGAAACAGTGACATGGTGCATATCTTTTTTGCCAGCTACTTGAGAGGCTGTGGCAGGAAGATCACAAATTCATGCCCAGCCTAGGCAAGTTACAAAAAAATTCTTGGTCTCAAAATAAAATATAAAAAAGGCTAGAAATACAGTTCTGTAGTAGAGTATCCTTGAGCTAGTTCAATTTCTAGAACCTCCTTGCTCCTCTCATCCTCCGCCCAAAAACTTCTCTTTCCATGTCAAATTTCGTTACAGGGAGGCACTGCCATGCCTGACTTGGTCTGTATATACTGATAATCAACTCCAAGGAGGTTGTTGGAGGCTAGAGATTTTGCTCAATGGTTCCAGCACCTGCCTTGCAAGCACAAGGTCCTGAGTTTGATCCCTGGTTAACCACATACAACAATTCCAGGCATAACGACTCATGACCACCATTAATCAGTAACACATACCACAGTGTCAGACATGGTGGCTCACACCTGTAATCCCACCACTTGGGAGACTGAGGCAGGAGGATTGCTGTGAGTTCAAGGCTTGCCTGGGCTACAGAGTGAGCTGAGAGCCAGCCTATGCTATAAAAGTGAGACCTTTCTCAAAAAAAACACAATTCTTGAGTTTCTTTTTCTTATTTTTGAGCTTATACTTACCTTTTATATTTACACTTACATTTTTTTCTTTCTTTTTTTTTTTTTTTTTTTTTTTTTTTTTTTTTTTTTTTTTTTTTTTTTTTTTTTTTTTTTTTTTTTTTTTTTTTTTTTTTTTTTGAGACAAGATCTCTCTATAGTTCAGCTCAGGCTAGCCTTAAATTCATGGCAATTTTCCTGCCTCAGCCTCCCAAGTAGCTGGTCATGCATTACAGGCATGCACACCATGCCCAGCTACATTGACATTGACAGTTTCCTTTTTTTAAAAAAAAAAAAATTTTGTGAGGCAGGGTCTTAGTAGTTCAGCCTGATCTTGAACTCACCATATAGCCCAGGCTGGCCTAGAAATCACAGTAATCCTCCTGTGTCAGCCTCCTGTGTTCTGGGGTTATAAGTGTGCACTACAACACCCAGCTCTTATACTTAGAATTTTAAGAAAGCACTCCTTTAACATTGGAGCTGTTAGTTTTCTCCACCTTTTTTTTTTTGAGACAGGGTCTCGCTTTGTAGCTCAGGTTGGCCCTGAGCTCACTATGTAGCCCAGGCTGGCCTTGAACTCACAGAAATCCTCCTGCCTCTGCTTCCTAAGTGCTAGGATTCTAGGCATGACCCACAACACTCAGCATTGTGATAATGTGATACTGGGGATTGAACTCTGGACCTTGCCTTGCCAGGTAGACACTGGAACCAGTGACCTAAATCTCTGACCCTCCACCATCATATTTTTTGCGGCAGTCTTGAAGTTTTAAAAATAGAATTTAGACTGGACATGGTAGTGTATGTTTGTAATACCAACCTTTTGGAGGCTGAGGCAGAACGATATTTGTGTGTTCGAGGCCACCCTGGCCTTCATAGGGAGGCCTTGTCTCAAGAACAGACCACAACAACAAAAATGGAAAATATCCTGAGGCAGGAGTTTGCCTGATTTGGAACAACCTGGGCAACATAGCAAGACATCATACGTATGTATATACATACATGGGAAGAAAAGAGAGGAGAAGAAGAAAGAAGTATGTTAGCTTTTTGTTTGTGGGGCAAAATGCTGATACATTCTTTATTTATTTATTTATTTTTGTCCTACACTGATGATCAAATTCAGGACTTTATGTTTGTGAGACAGGTGCAATGCTTCCGAACTAAACCCCTGGCTCTTGACATAAAATTCAAAGGTTTACTGAAACTGGTTTATTTTGGTGCGTATTTTCATAAGATTCAGTCTGTGATCTGCTTGTTTGAAGGCACATCACGGTGGAGGATAGCTGAGGAGATATTAGATCCATCATAGCCAGAAAGCAGGGAGCAGGAAGAGAGCCAGACAGAGAGGAAGTGGCTGGGGACAAGAATACCCCTTTCTAGGCCCTGTCTCCATCACTCACCTTCTCCATCCAGGCCCCACCTAATGTAGTGTAGGAAGTGGGGCCTGGTTGGAGAAGGTGGGACAGGGTAATGCGTTCTCAGATGATTATTGTCCCTGTGATCCATTCCCCTTCCGGGAGCCGTACCTTTCTGAATACTTGAGACTTTAGGGGAACGCTTTTTATCTAAACTATAACAGTAAGTGAGTTAATGTACAGAAACATAGCAAGACCTTGTCAGGAGGTAAAATATGTGGAGAGTTTAAGTGAGCTGGCTGTGGTGGTACACATCTGTAATCCCAACACTTGGGAGGCTGGGGTGGTAGGATCATCATGAGTTCAAGGTCAGCCTAAACTACATAGTAAGACCCTGTCTCATCAGAAAAAATAACCATTTATGTATTGTGACTGTAACTCATGGGGGTGGTTTTTATCAGGGATCAGCCTCAGGCCCTTGTGCTTTCCTGGTAGGCATGGTACCACTTGAGCTAAATCCCTGGCCCTGTGGCTATAACTTTTGCAGCTTGAGGTACAATAAAACACTAGCACAGATTTCTTTTTACTTCAGTTTTATAAAAGATTTGCTTTTACCATAAATCTTAGTGACCTCGTACCATTTTTTTTCCCTAAAATAATTCAAGAATTTTTACCTTTTCACTTAATGGAGTACTCAGGTTATTTCTCTTTTTTTTTAAGGTTTTTTTTTTTTTTTTTTTTTTGAGACAGGGTCTTGCTTTGTAGTTCAGGCTGGCCCTGAGCTCAGCCTCAAACTCACATCACAGCAATCCTCCTGCTTCTGCCTCCCGAGTGCTGGGATTACAGGTGTGAGCCACCACGCCCGGCACTGTGGTATGTGGTACTGATTGCTGCTGGGCGTGAGTCTCCATGCCCAGTATTGTATGTGGTTTCCAGGATCGAACCTGGGTCCTTATACTTAAGACAGGCGCCAGAACCACTGAGCTAAATCCCCGGCCCCGTGTTATTTCTCTATGGCATGTCTGAATTGTCAGCTCTTATGATCTGTGGTCATTATTAAGTAAAGTAAGCAATACTTGAGCAGAAGCATACAGTATCTTGACAGTCTGATCAGCAGTATAGCTACTAAGTGACTAATAATGAGCAGGTGGCATGTACAGTGGGAGGAACATGGGGATGATTCACCCCTTGGGTGGGAGAAAGCAGGATAGTGGAGATTTCATCACACTACTCTGAACAGTTTGCAGTTTAAAACTTAGGCATTGCTTATTTCTGGAATTTTCTATTTAATATATACAGGCCCTGGTAAACTGAATAACTGAAACTAGAAAACAAAAACAGTTAAAGGGAGAAGCAGACACTGGTTGTTTGGGAATATTCTGAAGTAGAAGAGTACAGATTTCTAGAGGATGTAGGATCCAGGTAGTAGTTCTGTGTACGCCTAGTGTTTCACCAGCTTGCTTTGGACTTGACTGTTCAGTCTCTGACACCCCAGAGACTCCATAACTCTCTGGCTATGGACAAAGAAAACAGTGCATTGTACACTCCAGAGCCCTATTTGGCAGCTAATAACAGCAATAAGATTGTTAATACTTAAGATTAGCAGCTATATATAGATTTGTCATAGTGGTGATATCCTATGTTTGGGTAGATATTGGGGATTGAACTCAGGGCCTTTGCATTGAGCTACATCTCAGACTGATCCTCCCTTCCTTCTCTCCCTCCCTCCCTTTTTTCCTTCCTTCTTTTGAGACAGGGTCTCGCTAAATTGCCCAGGCTGGGCTTGAGCTTGCAATCCTCCTGCCTCAGCCTCCCGAAGTGCTGAGATTTCAGGCATGCACTACCACAACCTGTCTCCTTATCATTTATATACATATGTCCAAGGTAGTAAAAATGGTTATCTTTCCTTCTGTTTCTGTGTACCGTATTTCGATGTGTAACTCTAAAAAAGGAAAGAATGAATAGTTATTTGGAGAGGTAAATTTGCAGTTGAATTTTGACAAATAATGTAATGAAGAGCTACAGAGAAAGCATTCAAGGTATTTGAGACAAAAATTATGTGGAAAATAAAGCAGTAGTGTTAGATGAAATGATATCAAAGGCATTAGCATTTAAGAAGGATAAGGTGGCCAGTAAAAGAGAACTGTATTATGGAGGAAACAATTAGATGAAATGACAAAAAGAGTATAAAAAAATCTAACCTACCCATTTGGTAGAATGTTGGAGATGGAGAGAATTATCACTAACTTTGTTTTTGACATTTCAGGGGCTGCTTGGATGGGGTTATTACTTGATAATGCTTCCATTCCGGTTTACCTATTATACGATACTTGATATATTTAGGTATGTACCTTTGTATTTATGATTAATACCAACAAAGTACATTTTGGAGATGAAATATGGACCAGAATAAGTTTCAGGCTCTTAGCAATTTTGACTTGCCAATTTTTCATCAGATTGAATACTCTTCTTGAACTCTCTTCTGCTCTACTATAAAAGTATTTTAAGTTGTTCAAGCATAGTAGCAGGTGTTTTTTAAAAAATGGAATTGTTTTAAATTGATCTCATCTGTTATTTGCAAGAATCAATTCTGCCTGCATGTATTGGTCACCCCTCTCTTTCCTCCACCATGTTGTCACCTCTACACTAATCTCCACACGCTTTCCTTTCTAACCGCCATTGTCTCCTAACAACCCACTCCTTGGAACTTTTACCCCTAAACCACTTCATCTCCATCTGATACTCACATTCCCAATACATTCTCTTGCTCTTAGTTATCCACATTGCCCTAGATTTCTCCCTCAACAGGAGCATCTCTAGACACTCTGTTATGTACATTGCTCTCTGCCCTAGCAACTGATATGTTACTGACACTGGATTCCTTTCAGAAATATACTCACTTGCTTCATACCTTAACTTTCTAGCTTCCTTCATGTACCATTCAAATAGCTTCTCATTGGAAGCTACAGAGGGTCGAAAACTAGCAAATGTTCAGATGCTGGGAAATATTGGATGGCAGATAAGGCTTGGGTTAACCTGATTTAGAACCACACTGAGGCTTTATGAGGAAGTAAAATGTTCATGGACATCGAGGCCAGCAGATGGAGCTATAGAGCTGCACTATGCCTTGAATTCAGTACAGTCTGCGGCAGACTCCAAACATAGGCAGCCTTTGCACTCTAATAGAGGCTGAAGTGACAGTCTTTAAGTGAGAACTAAGCAGTAGCAGAAGTTCAAGATTCAGATGATCTTTACTGCCAGTATCATGGCTTCTTTAATAAGGTTCCTTGTGGCCACCAGTTACTTGCTTAATACTTTCTGTCCCTGTTTTATTTAAAAATAAATACATAAAAATCTTTAAAACATAATGAAGATGGAGTTGATCTCTTCCAAAATTGTACTGGCTTAGGAATATATTGTAATGAGAAACAAATAAGTTGAAACTTGTAGCCATTCCTCAAATTTGAACCCTTTAGTCATTCCTAAAAACTTAGAGATAATACTAGACAAAAAGTAGTCAAAATAACACTCTTGTGAAAGATTTCTAGCCGTCTGCCATATATGTAGCTTGTTACATTTAAAAATTTTTTGCTCGGGAATATTTATGTCAATGAATTGTTTTAATTACTCAGAAGAAATTGCAAATGCAGCTGTATATATTCCCCATGGGAATTTGCTGAGGGGTTAATGAATTGCTTCATGATTTTGTAAGAAAAGTGTCATAGTTTAGACACCTTTCTGTGTGAAAAGTTTTTGAAGTAAATGGATGTTGTTTGCTTTCCTTGGAAAGATATGCATGGCATGTATTACTAATTTGAATGCAGCTATATCCTCTAGGCAACTTATTTGATGTTATGTAGCACATAGACTTTTGCTCCCTTGCCTATCATAGACCCCTAAAGCATAAATGATGCTGTGCAGTATGGTAGAAAGGGCTGTTTAGGAATAGATGTTTGATGCCATCAGATAATGCTTCCCAGTATCAGTACTCCAAATCTGCCAGTGTATACTGGATCCTTTTATCACTTCCTTCATGGACTGTAAATCCTAAGTCATCAAGCTAAATTTACTTGCCCCTTTATAGAGTAAGTACATCGTGACCACACATTTAGGTTTCAAATTTCTACCCATAATTTAAATAGTTGGGGAAAAATTCAAAATCCAACGAAATAGCAAGGAATAGAAGAGCCACACAGACAACCAGAAAACCTCTTGTAGAGCAGCACTGTCCAATAGGACATTGTATGGTGATGGAAACAGTGTATCTCTCCTTTCTCAGACCTTCACTCAGTTTTTCTGCAAAAAGCACAATTTGTTTAGGCTAGTGTTGGAATTTATAATCCTAGTAGTTTGCATTCATCTTGAACAGGCATTGGAACAACACTTACAGCTTTGCACCTTTTGAGTCAGAATCTACTCTCAGGTTTGATGGTCCATTCACAGACCCCTTACTTCCTTTTGCTGCTGTGCCTCTGTCTGTTATAGGAATGTGTACAAGTTGGCCCACTCCATATGCTCTACAGTAAGCCATATTTATGTGATATTTATTCCTTCCTCCCCAGGTTTGCTCTTCGTTTTATACGGCCTGACCCTCGCAGCCGGGTCACTGACCCCGTTGGGGACATTGTTTCATTTATGCACTCTTTTGAAGAGAAATATGGGAGGGCACACCCTGTCTTCTACCAGGGAACCTACAGCCAGGTCAGTGCTGCAAATCGTGTAGAACTTACTACTGTGGTTCTGTTCTCAAAGGAAAGCATAGCCCAGCACTGATCATGCCATTTTTCTATTCAGAAACCTTAAATAACTCTTCACTGCTATTTTGGGGGGGGGGGACCCTTTTAGCTATACTCTCCTTGATCTAATCCTGTCTTTTGAGGTCTTTTCTGTATGACTTATTTCCTTATACCTTAGATTCAAGCTAAGCCCTTCCCTCAACACTATACTTCCTACCTCTGTGTCTTTGCTTTTTTTGTTCTTCCCTACACCTGGAATGCCTTCATCACATTTCAGCTAATTGGAATCTTGCCCTTCTTTCAAACAGCTCATGTCACTACCCTTTTCTAATCATTCTGATTGTTGTGCCCATTTTATCCTGCACTATCTTGCAATCTAAAACATTTATCTTTTTGTTCTTCCATAGCTTTTTAAAAATTTATAACAACTTCACATTCCTCCTCATAGTTATTTGTGTTCATATCTTATCTGCTTTGCCAGACTGTACATGTCTTCAAGGCAAAAGCCTCCATCTTTTCTGATTCCCTACAGAGTTGAATAAAGATGTAGACTATTGACTGAAGGTTGCTCATTCGTTCAGTTGAAGCCACACAAGACCTTTGGCAATCACCTCTCAGGAGTAAAACAGATTTCTCTGGGTATTAGGTATATTTCTAGTTTGTTGCAGGAAAAGAGAGACTTGACACTGTACACACTGGCAAAAAAAGATTCTGTTCTGCAGCCTTTAGGATTCCTGAATCTTCCTGGACAAAGAGAAAAAATGCTTATCCTCATATCTGCTTTGGTTTTTCTCCTATCTGCTTTTTGCTTTTATCTCACAGTTACTGTCCTCATTGGCTGCTGCCACCCCACTCAGCAATCAAAAAGTATCTACTACATTAGACACTTGTGCTGGAGATAGAGATGAGTAAGATAAGCACCTCTCACATACCCTCTTTGCCCTGATTTTGAGAGTGACCCCAGTGACACTAGCTTTATCTTTGGAGATCTAGACCTGGCACTCCTTAGAATGTCTTTGGGTTCTGTAGTCCTTCATTCCTGCTTGGTTTGTGGCCTGAAATGAAATCTGTCATCTTCACAGTTATTTATTTATTTATAAGGAAATTGTAACTGTGAAGTGGCAGAATCTTCACCTTAATTTTTACATGGTCAGATTCTCCTGACCTTGTCTTTCTCTAAAATAGAAACTTCTGGAATTTCTGTGATTTACTGGGGACCTGTATGTATCAACTTGTCTATTCTCATATACCTGATACAATTTAAATCCTAACAGCTCTAAAAGACTTTAATTCATTAAAGTTTCTTGCGTACACCATTTTTTCTATTTCTCTTTTTGTTCCTAAATACAAAACTGTATCCTTAGGGCCCTTAGCCTAAGTAAAAGCTCAGGGCACAGTCTGTATTCTAACTTGTAGTCTTTTGTTTCTCACAGGCACTTAATGATGCGAAGCGGGAGCTTCGCTTTCTTCTGGTTTATCTTCATGGAGATGACCACCAGGACTCTGATGAGTTTTGTCGGTAAGTTAATTAATCATTTCTCTCTTCCTCTCCCCCAGTCCCCTCCTTTTTTCAAGACAGGATCTCACTATGCAGTTCAGGCTGGCCTTGAATTCACTATATAACCTAGGCCGGCCTCAAACTCAAGAGATCCTCCTGTCTCAACCTCCTGAGTGTGTTACCACCACCCCTAGCATGTCTTTCTCTTTTCTACCCTTTCTAACAATTTAGTCAGCAAGTTGTTATGTCCTTTTCATCATTTTCCACAGCAATACACTCTGTGCACCGGAAGTCATTTCACTAATAAATACTAGGATGCTCTTCTGGGCATGTTCTACAAACAAGCCTGAAGGATATAGGGGTAAGTTGTGTTTCTTTAGCTTCATTGAGATTGTCAGAATGTCCTGGAAATGCTGTATGACCATATGTGTGGTAGATATAATGCTAGTTTTTAGTATTATTTACCCTTAGCAGCCCTAAAAGATGAGGATTGTATTACCTCTGTTTTATGGTTTAGGAAACAGGCTTAGAGTTTAAACCACAGTCCTGAAATTACACAGCAAATTTTGGAACAGGGTTAGGTCTGACAGGCTTTCAGGCCCATTTTTTACAGTTTACCATTGATAGAGATTATTTTATTTTTAAAAAGTCTGTCCATTTTCCTTTGATCTTAATAGGCTCTTCACTGAAGAGTTTATTCTCATCAGCAATTTTAACAGAACTTCTAGCATTAGTGAATTATTTGTTTGAGTACTCTTGAGTGCTGCTACAGATTCAGAAGGTTCAGTTTTTTGCTGACAATAATTCGTAATTGTAGATAAGTATTTTTAGAGATCATTAGAAGATGCAAAGATGTCCAGTGAGGAAAAGTATAGTCCTTTGCAGCTACTGTGTCCAGCATCCTCAGAATGTAAGATGGCATGCCTGGCATTGTGCCAACTTGAGAACCAAAGATATGCAGGTGTGTCCCCTGCATACTGGAACCTAGAACTCTGCTCTTGTTTGTTAAACATTTGAATTCCTGCAGCTTGCATTTTGTCATTCCTGTAAGGTTTTGAGGGCTTGAGAGTGTGGAAAGAGACTGAGAAGAATACTTTTTGTGGAAATGTATAAAATCTCTTTCACACCTTAAGGAACAACTTTTTTCTTAGGTCCTTTGGAGCAGAAAGCTAGCCTCTTTAGGGTTGGAAATAGACATGGGACAGGGAAGGGATTAGGCAACAGGAAGAAAAGAGAAAGGATAGTGGTGGGGATGGTCACCTCCAGCATCAGCCTTAGACCTGCAGCTTTGTCAGCTTGTAGGCTTAGACCCCTCTCATACAGGGAAAACTATGCTTTCCCTACCATGAAGTACACATTATCTTTGAACTGTGCAGCCTCTCCCGGCAGTACAACTATACCTCACCAGAAAAACCTGTTTATTCTAATTAAGCATGTAGTTTTAGGGACACAGACATGTAACAAAGTGAAGTATAAGTCACTAGAAGCTAAAAAAGATAGGTGAAGAACAATGATACCTCCCTTCTTGTCCACATCAGATTTAAGCAGTTCTGTCTCTCTTTTGGGAAAGTCTAAGGGGTGACTCTTTCATCCTCAAGTCCTGCTCTTAATTTCTTGGGTCTTTTTCTCAGTCTCACAGGCTTTACGAGAGAATACCTATCCATTTCTGGCCATGATAATGCTGAAGGATCGAAGGATGACTGTGGTGGGGAGGTTAGAAGGCCTCATTCAACCTGATGACCTCATTAACCAGCTGACATTTATCATGGATGCAAACCAGACATACCTGGTGTCAGAACGACTAGAAAGGTACAAGGGAGTTCTTTCCAAAAGGAAGAGATCAGTTGTGTATTTGGAGAGTTGACTCAAGATTCCACAGAGCCCTTGCTTTTTCCCTATCTCAGGCAACTTTAAAAGCCTTGTCCACTGTATAATTGCATATTTTAACCTAAACTATTCAACATCAAATCTTCCTCTTATTTTTGAGGCAAGGTCTCACTTTTATAGTTTCAGCTGGCCCTGAGCTCACTATGTAGCCCAGGCTGGCCTAGAACTCATGGCAATCCTCCTACCTCTGCTTCCCAAGTGCTGGGATTACAGGCATGATCCACCATACCTGGCATTGAGGTGTGTAGTTCTGACTGCTGGGGGGCGTGAGTCACCACACCATGTACTGTGGTATGTGGTTACTGGACATCAAACTCAGGACCTTGTGTTTGCAAGGCAGAAGTGGAACACTGAACTAAATCCCCGACCCAAATCATCCATTCTTAAAGGATATAAATCAAAATAAAGGTAGGGCTCTATCCTCAAGAATGATTATTGTGTCATTTAGAGTAGCTGAACTTACAAGAACTAAAATGTAATAAATGTGACATGGTTATAAATTTACCCCTCCTTACATGAGTTATGTGTTTTAATTACCAAAGATTTGAAAAATATGGAAAAGCACAGAAAAATAAATTAAAAATCTCTCATACTTGGGTTTGCATTTAGGGCCTCAACACATGCTAAGCAAGTGCTCTACTACTGAGCTGTATCACCAGCATCTTGTGGGGGATAGAATCTATCTCAGATGCCCAAGTGGCCGTGGTGATCCTCCCATTATAGCCTCCCAAGAAACTGGGACTACAGGCATATAACCACCATCACTTTTAATGTTGTAGTACAGTGGTGACAAACTTGTGACACATGTGTTACAGTAGGCACACAGAGCCCTCTCTCCTCCCACAAGCCAAGTCATCTCAGCAGCCGATCATCAGATAATAATTATTTTCCTAAATTAAAACCTCAGTATTGAGATTTAATTGCAATATTGGCACTTTATGATAAAAAAGTGGGTTTTGGGTTGCAGTTTGGACACTAAGTCTGTAATGGTTTGCTATCACTGCCGTGGTGTGTTTGTAATATTACAGATACATACATTTGCCCTTCTGTACATACTAATGACAAAAAAAAAAAAAAAAACTTGAGTAAAAAAATTCAAGCTTAATTTCTTCTATTGTGCTTCTATAAAACAGATCATTTCTGGCACCAAATGGTTTTCCCCATTTACCAAGCACGTAGTTAATTCTAAAGAATTGAATATTGGGGCCGGGGAGTTGGCTCAGTGGTTCCGGCGCCTGTCTTGCAGGCGCAAGGACCCGGGTTCGATTCCCCGGTAACCACATAACAATACTGGGCGTGGAGACCCACACCCAGCAGCAACCAGTACCACATACCACAGTGCCGGGCGTGGTGGCTCACGCCTGTAATCCCAGCACTCGGGAGGCAGAGGCAGGAGGATTGTGATGTGAGTTGGAGGCTGAGCTCAGGGCCAGCCTCAACCACAAAAAAAGCGAGACCCTGTCTCAAAAAACCTAAAAAAAAAAAAAAAAAAAGAATTGAATATTGGGCCGGGGCTATAGCTCAGTGGTTCCAGTACCTATCTTGAAAGCGCAAGGGCCCAGGTTCGATCCCCGGTAACCACATAACAATACTGGGCGTGGAGATTCACCCCAGCAGGAATCATTACCACATACCACAGTGCCAGGCATGGTGGCTCACACCTGTAATCCCAGCACTTGGGAGGCAGAGGCAGGAGGATTGCTGTGATGTGAGTTTGAGGCTGAGCTCAGGGCCAGCCTGAACTACAAAGCAAGACCCTGTCTCAAAAAACCTGAAAAAAAAAAAAAGAATTGAATACCAACTCATGTCCACTGATTCAATTCTGTCTCCCTGCCTGACATGTCAGATCCCACAGGTTGAGGGCTACATTCCCAAGACTGCCACCTACTCACTCACTTTAGATAACGCTCACAAGCTTCAGTTGTTTTCCTGTATTTCTAGAACTATAAATCAAAATTGCTACCATCAAATGTTGAATGTGATCATAATGTGCATCTAAAATGTACCAATAAACTCAGTAAAAAGGGAAAAAAATTGCTACAACTCCCATCTTGGATTTTAATTTGCTCGGGCAGCTCATAAAGCTCAGGAAAGCATTTAGTTCTCTATAGACGTTACAGATGAGCTGGACAGTGTAAGGTGTATGGGAAGGTTGTGGGGCTTCCACACTCTCTGCAGGGGTACCACCATCTGGAAATAACCAGGTCCCTCTTTGTGTTACCATGTTTGCAGTATGGGCAACCATGTAAAAATGTGACTGGATAAAATGGTTGTGACCAATTGCTAATGGATTTGTTGAGGAAACCCAGCAAGGCCTGTCTAGAGTTTTTGTCTTTCCTCTGTACCAGAGGCAGGACCTCTTCTGAAATAATAAGATTCTT
>PVIR01035160.1:0-16664 GCA_004026965.1 Petromus typicus | reverse complement strand
GGTGGGGGGAGAGCGGAACGGAGGGGAGGGGAGCGGCCGGCGCCTCCCTCGCGCTCCCGCGGGATCCAGGTCGGCGGGGCCGGCGCCCGGCGGCCACGTGGTGGAGCTGCCGCCGCCCGCGCCCCGCCGGCCCAGCCCGGGAGCCGCGGCGCCCACTGAGCCCGCGGCGGGAGGAGGAGCAGGAGCGGGAGCGGGACGAGGCGCAGGAAGCAGAGCAGGAAGCGAGCCCGGCGGCCGCGCTGTCCTGGGAAGCGGCGGGCGAGAAGGCGCAGCCGGCGGGGCGGGCGGCCGGCTGGATGGGGTGAGTCTGCGGCGCGGGGCCCGCGCGTCCCGCCTTTGTGTCCGCGGCTCGCGCGGGGCGGGCGCCCGGCGGGGCAGCGAGCGTCCCGCCGGCGGATCTGGGCAGCGGAGCGGAGGAGGGCGGCGGGGCCCGGGCGGCGGGGGGGCGGCCGCGCTGGACCAGGGCTCCGCCGCTGCCCGAGCTGCGCGCGTGGGAATGGATGGCCGCCCCGAGGACCGCCCGGCGCCCGGCGGCCTGGCCCACCTGCTTCGCCCTCCCCGCTTTCCGGACCCTGCTCAGGGCTCGGCCCGCCTCCCAGCTGAACTTGGACCGCTGCGGAGGGAGGCGCGAGCGGGAGGCTCCGCAGGGCTCGGGAGTGCCGGGGTCCGCTATTGTTTCTTTCAGGACTTCGGGAGCCCCCCGGCGGGGCGCCCCCTCGAGGGCGCCGGCGAGGCGACTCCCGGCCTCACACAGACCCTGAACCCGGCCCCCCGTTCCGTTTCCCCCGTCGTGGCTCCGAGGAAGATGGGGAGCAGGGATGCTGGAGTTGGGGTGGCTGTGACTTTGGAGGAGTTCACCCCGGCTCAGGAGGGCGGGATCCTCCTCTCACTTTGCCTGCCCTGTCGCCTTGGGCCGGTCTGTCCCCCTTTTAGGTTGTGCGGTTTGCATCGTGCATCTGCAACCCCTTTGGGGGCAGGATACGGAGGGGATCTCAGACCCTGAAGATGCGACAGATTACTGCAGATAAAGGTCCTTGGTACCTGAGATGACCTCGGAGGGATCTGAGCATGGCCATCCGGGCTCCCCTTTGTGGTCCAAGGAGCCCAGCTCTGCACAACATTATTGCTAGTGATGAGCAGAAGCGGATCTTCGACCTTCGCACTCAGTACCAGTCGCCTGGGACCTGGGGCTGCCCTAACAATGAAGGCCCCCAGTTGGTCTGAATGGGGTCCCTTCTGGGAGTGCTCTGGACTGCAGAGTAGCCCAGAATGGGGAAATTGCGCCTTATCTGCGCAAGATGATCTCCAGGCCCTACGAGCCCGGAGGGGAGGAGAGGATCTGGTTTTGTGTGTTAGTAGGACTTCTCAGACGCCCATTTTGCAAGTAGTCTTAACCCCCCTTGAGGTTTGAACAGAACTGGAGAAAAGACCGAATCATTTGGGAGGCTGGATGGAGTTCTGTGTTCCGCACTCGGTGGCCCTGTGCGTTCATGTGGCTGGGAGTTTTATTACTAGATATAATTTGGTAACTGTTTCTTAATGCTAACCAACAAAGGAGACCTTCACTTTCTAGGGCTTGTAAGGAAGTTTTATTGGAAATATATCCAGTTCTTGACATTTTAACCAGCTTAACGCGGGCCGAAAGGGGCATCCTCTCCTGGGCTACCCCTGTGATTTTTGTCATCCACATTCCCTGAGATGCTTCTGACATGAATTTACTAAACACTGACATTTCTTCTATTTGTTTTACGACTTTGGCGGGCAAGGGCAGTGGTGCAGATGAAACCGAGCTAGGGCCTTTGAGTTTTCTAGGCCAGTACTCTAGCTCCATAAGCTGTCGATTCTATGGAGCTGTGAGCTCCATATACCCCAACTTTTTTTGATGGTTTTCACTCAGTTGAAAAAATTCTTAGTACTGTTAGTAGTAAAAATGAATGAGAGCAGTGGGTGCTGCGCCTGTGAGGGCTCAGTAGGGAAGGAGGTCCCCCAGGAGTAGTGTCTGACAGCGAAATTCTGTCTGATCCTCAGATGCCCAGTTATCAAAGCATCTTAGAGGCAGGTAGGTACACCTATGGGCCTTCTGAGCTTGTGTTATTGTTGCTAAAGGAGGAAGATCAAACTTTCTTGTACTAAGCAGGCACTTCCGGGGAGTCACATTCTCCAGCACCCCCACCTTGTGCCATAAAGGTGAAGAAAATGAGATTTGGAGATTAAGGATTACCAGGAGTTGAAGTTAACAGAATGATAGGGAACTTTTGTCTTTCCCTTTCTTCTAAAATTAAAATGAATATGAAATATTCCAAACAGGCATAATAGAGAATATAGTAAAGCATTCATTTTGCCAGTATTTCCTTCTATCCTTCCATATGGAAAATAAACTATAATTTAAAGATTTTATCCACCTTGCCTCCTCCCCGTCTAGCCTCAGGTAACCACTAATGTGGAGTTGGTACATGTACTTTCCAGCCACGTTTGGTACTTCTGTGAATTATATATCCACAAAAACTTACGCAAGTTTCTGTTTGGCATTTTCCATAAATGGTGTAATTCTGTGTGTGTGTGTGTATATATATATGGCTTGCATTTTATACTTACTAGTATGTTTTTGAGGTTCATGTAAATCATTATTCACTTTGGCTGCTGCAGAGAATTCTAGTATATGAATAAATCAAAGAATAGCTACTTCCTTGCCAAGAGAAAATTAGAGCTGCCAGTTTTTCACTGTTACAGGCACTTTTTCTGTTGAGCATCAGTCTGTTTCCACGTTTTTATTGTAACAGAGGTAAAATACAAATCCCAAGACAGTTTCCTTGCACACAAGTTTCTGTGTTACTCACCTCTACAGGTACCTGCTAGCTAGGTTAAGGTAGTGCTGCTTTTATCATTTCATTCATTCCTCAACAATATAGGATGTCTCATGACTGTCAGTTGAGTGAAAAAGTAGATTGCTTAGTTTTAAACTCTAGGAACATAGTGTATATTCATTGACTGGATTATTTCTGGTTTTATATGTATTTATTTATTTATTTATTTATTTTGAGATAGGGTCTCGCTTTGTAGTTCAGGCTGGCCCTGAGCTCAGCCTCCACCTCACATCACAGCAATCCTCCTGCCTCTGCCTCCCTAGTGCTGGGATTACAGGCGTGAGCCACCACGCCCGGCACTGTGGTATGTGGTACTGGTTGCTGCTGGGTGTGAGTCTCCACGCCCAGTATGATATGTGGTCAACCAGGTATCGAACCCGGGCCCTTGTGCTTGCAAGACAGGCGCCGGAACCACTGAGCTAATTCCCCGGCCGCCTATTTCTGGTTTTAAATGAGAAAAGTGCCTCTTCATTGTGAAGTTAAAGCACGAAGAAAAATCGCTGTGCTGAATCTGGAAAACTTGTGCAGAAGCTTTTTTCTACCAGTGGTTGTTCGATCTTAAAATGCTCACTCATCCTCTTTCTTCCTTGGTGATGCCAACAGGTTTCAGGGAGCATTTCTACAGGCACGGTCCTGCTCCGAGAGCGTGACAATGTGGCTGTGTGAGGGGCATATTTTGTCCTTAATGATAAACCCTTAACCTGGAAGGAGTTTAAGACTTCTCCGGCCGGGGATTTAGCTCAGTGGTTCAGCCCTAACCATGGTAGTATTTTAGCTACAAAGCTAAAAAAAAAAAAAAAAAAGACTTCTCAATGCACTGAGTTCCTCCTTATTCCTTCAAACTGCCTGGTGTTGACCTGCATCTGAATCTTTTCATTTGCTGTTCCTTCTGTTTAGAGAGCTCTTCCCCAGATCCCTCTGGCTGATCCCTGGTTCCGGAGGTGCTTAATCCAGTGCCCCTTCCGATGCCTCTTCCTGGTTTGATTTTCTTCCATAGCCCTGATCACCTTCTACTCCACCATCTGTTCTGAAATAGTGTTTCCTTTCTTTCCGTCCTTGAATATAAGTCCACAAAAGCAGGAATCTTGCTTCTTGGTTCACTGGTGTCTCCCTAATGTCCAGAGCAGTGGTGACACATCGTGGTTGCTCACCTATTTGATGAACAAAGGGAAATAGTCCTTTTATTGGATTCTTTATTTGAAGCTGGAGATTCAAGTAAAGTGGAGAAGTGGAGATTCTTTACTTGAAGCTGCTATTGTGACATAGCTGTAACAGAGGCTCCCAATGTTGTCTTTACAGATTCTAACAGGATTTGAAAAACCCATAGGCCTTTGAAGAAATCACTGTATTTAAATCCATATGTTTGATCACACAAAGTATTTGTGCCTTTAGATTTTTTTTCACCCAGCAGTGCTCTGTGTAGCACACTCACATTTCCTTTTCCTGATAATCCCAGTTCTCCAAGGTTATAAGTGTGGATGGTACAGAACCAAGGGGTGCTGGTCCCTGCCCCCCATTCCACACAGTATCTAGCCAAACAGGTTAGTGACTGTTTCTAGCAACATCGTCTCCAATGAATTTCTAAGAGCAGAGTCACTGCAAAGGGTGTCCTCAGCAGTGCCTTGACTTTGTGCCTTTGTCTGTGAGAGCTTTTGGGGGGAGAGTGGTTCGTGAATGTAGGGAGAATTATGATCTAGTGTAAAGCTCTAAAGAGAATCAATGTATAGTAGTTGCCTAGAAAATTCCAAGAATTGTCATATTGTCACATACTTAATTCACAGTATAGAAAACACTCATACTATGGTGTAGGGCATTATTTTGGTAGAAGTGAGCTCAATTTTTTTTTGCTTTGCATGATGAAGATAGGAGTTGACAAATGAAGCTAAATATATCAAAAGCTTCTTGGGTGTGTTTTAAGTGTGTAATCAGGAAAAAGGTATAGGTTTTCTTCCAGTGAAGTTTACAGAAATACAGTATAGATGATATTCTTAAAGTCACTAGAATATTAAAGCATGACTATCTTAACATCTATAATAAATTGATAGTGAAAGAAATCAGAATAGTATGGGTCAACATGGGTTAGAAAGCTGAAAACTAAGCATAGAATTATATGGTTATTACTAAAACTGCACAGTTCAGTGAGATTTCTTCTCTTTGGCATATAGTTACCCATGAGCTGGAAATTATGGTGGTTCAGCAAAAGTTAGAGAAAGATTGTTCTTGAAATGCCCATTTCCTGACTCCAGCCATCAATAGTGAACAAGATCTGGTCTTGGCAAACTTGGGGCAAAAGACTGACAGTCATCCTAGGACTTTGGGGAGGTTTCAGCAAGAAGGGAGCAGGTTTGAGTCCCACTTGAGCAAATTAGTGAGACCATTTCTCAAAATTTTAAAAAGGGTTAGGGATATAGCTTCATGCAAGGTTCAGTACAGAAAGAAAGAGACAAAGACAGAGACAGCGAGACAGAGGAGGGGCTGAAAGACACGCGGACCTGCTTTTAACAGAGGTTGTCTGATGGGAACCCTTTCAACAAGACCATTTAATTAACCAGAGCCCCTTCTGGGGGCACCAGCATTTTGCCGTCAGTGAATAAGGTCTGAGGCAGTCTGACTCTGTCAGATTTCCCATGAGTACACGTGTTGATGCGATAATTGAACCTTTGTGGACCCCTGCATAAATGGTAGTTCCTGTTCTTAGGGACATGGAAAGATGTGTTTGCAGTCAGCAATGGCACAGGCAGACTGTTGTTTTGAAGATGGAGTGATGGGAAGAGTGTGTACTTACAAATGAGGCTGAGGCCCAGGGAGGTGAAAATAACCTCTCAGAAAGGGACAGTAAGAGGCAGACTTAGTCCTATTTTGGGCTGCTCACAAATACAAGCCCCTAACAATGGTGGTATTTTGTCTCTCATACTGCAGTTGGGAGTCCTCATGCAGCTATTTGTAATTGCTACTAATGGAGATTTGTTCAGATTTGGGGAGTCCATGTGAAAAATTAGGGTGAAAATTGGGAGTCTTAGTACCAAGCCCTCAGCATCCAACTGACTGAGAAGCACATAAACACATATGTTTGTCAGGCTTTGTCAGTGAATTAACACGTTCTGCACTGAATCACTGAATTTGACAAGAATGTTCAAGTCATTTGAACATCTCCTGTGAAAGTTGCCATGTTGGTGACTGAGCATTTATGAGAAATGAAGGAGTACAGGTTTGTGTTGCTAAGAGAAGCAGTGATATCCAGTGGCCTCCTCCTGCCTCCCAAGCACTCGAGGACAGCGAGCCAGCCAAAGGGCTCGTGCAGAGTACAGTGCATTTTCCTTCTACCTTAGGATATGCAGCACCAAGGACAATACAAGATATACCCCGAGAAAAATGTACCGGAGCCCTAGGCAAAGTCAGTGTCCTGTGTGAACCAGGAGGCCACACCGCAGACTGGGCACTGAGCAGTATCCCAGTGTCTCTCCAGGAGAATCTAACTTCAGGCAAACCCACATGCATCATGTGTCAAATTTGCTTCAAACGCTCTCAGAACCTTCTCGGATGTTTACTGAATGGGAGTGAAAGCCTTAGGTTTGTCTTTGAGGTTAGTATAGTTTATCTCTCAAGCAAAAAAAAAAAAAAAATCACTCCTCTTTCTAGCAAGTTTTAAAAAAAGATTGGGTAAAAGACTACACAAAATACAAGCATAAAAATGGTAACCAATATCATAGACCTACCATGTAAGACTCTCAGATTACTGTGGGGTGTGTGTGTGTGTGTGTGTGTGTGTGTGTGTGTGTGTGTGTGTTAAGAGAAACTTGTTCTGAACTAGCCTTATACATCTGGTCAGCAGGCTGATTAATTCCTATGTAGTAAGATTCTTTTTATGCTATACAACTTTATATAGCATCAAGAATGTCTTCCTTACTTTGTTATTGCTTTTCTCGTCTTCGAAAGCAAGAAACAGACCACGTACGACGGTTCCCTCCAGCTAACACCTGTCTCTGGCTCTAGCGGGTCCTCTCGTCCATCTGTTGATAGTGGTGTTACTGTTTGCACCTCACTGGGCAAGGAATTTCTTTTCTTTCTCTTCTTTTAAACAGCCGCTGATTACTTACAGTGCACACCTCTAGAACAAAAGGGGCTGGATTCCCATGACAGGGAGAGGGGGTGTTTTATATCCACTGTGGGAAAGAACAAAGGAGCAACCACCTATCCTGTCACTATCTGGTGGCCCCTGTGGTTGCCTGCCCTGCTGTATTGTGTGACATTTTCAGAACAAGGATCTCCCTGCTCTCCCTGGCCCATTCTTGTTTCTTTGGACAGCGTTTTTAAGATTCCACTTTTATTGTCATGATGGTGTTTTTCATTGTCCTGAAGGAATTATAGTATATCATCTTCATCACTTGGGGAGAGTAGTACAAAACAGAATGATTTCTTTTCTTTTTTCCTTTTTTTTTGGTACTGAGGATGAACTGAAACCCTTTATAGTGAGCTACATTCCCAGGCCTTTTTAAATTTTTAAATTTGAAACAGAGTCTCACTAAGTTGCTGAATACTCAGGTTGACGTCAGACATGTGATGCTCCTACCTCAGCCTTCCATAGTGCTGGGATTACAGGTGTGAGTTGTCACATCCAGCTAGAATGACTTAAATGGAAATTCCTTAATGGTATGAAAGTATATGAATATCAGGGATGCTGCCTTTCCAGATTGTTCTTAAAACATGGAAACCTCTCTCACAATCTGAACTTTGTCAGTTCAGTTGTGCGTAAAAGCAGCCTTTTCTTTTATCTGTAATTAACTTGATATATTTTTTAACTTGATATTTTTTTCTGACGTTGACTTGGTATCTTTAATATAGTTATACGCAGAAGGATTTTGGTCCTGGTTTCATTAAATGTATTTGTTAGCTGTTCTTACTGTATGGCCAAGACAGAGAAATAAAGGAGCTCCTTCTCCCGGTGAGCAGGGACGGAGCTGACAGCCCAAGGAATGTCTTTGGCAAATATGTCCATTCAGATTTCCTGGAGTGGCTCTCTCTGTGCCGGCAGCTCTATCACTGAAGGCTACTGATTTCTTTTAAGTTCTTAAATGTTTAATCTGTTGGCTTAGACTCTTCTTAAGTTTTCATGCTGTCTGATATGTAGCCGAGTGTCCTGTTGGGCTCAAGCACTGGATCTCAATGTAATTTTTCCTCTTCTGTTAATAAGTGGAGCCACTTTGACCACATCTTTCTCTGTAGCAATTTACTAATCTAGAAACTGGGAATAATAGTAATAGCATTTAAATCTGAAGTGGTTAGGAGGATCGGATGAGATTCTATTCATTTGCAATGCGATTTTTTAAATAAAAATGTGCAAAGCAGTCACTTTAGTAAGTTGACACTTGTGACAGTTATTACGAATGTTATGTTCTGTTTCAAACTACCTTCAGAGCACTGCTCATACATTGGCCAAAATGATTATTCTACTATGATCTGTAGCAGTAAAGCCAGGTCGGCCATATGTTATAACACATTATAGTTTGCAATTGGTTGTCTCTTTATTATTCTTCCTACTCCTTTTATTAGTATGCCATGATGTATGGTGGGCAAAAGATATACTTCTGTTTTTAATGACCAGTTTATTCTAGATTATATTAATGAGTTCAGCAGGTAATCTTAGTTTAACCATAATTTAAACACAGCAGTAAAATCTTGGTGAAATTGAAGATGGTAGTACTTAACATGAAGTGGTAGTGAAGGTAAATTCATGGTGGGTGATAGGAAAACATTGATTTTTTTTTTTTTGGTGGTGGTACTGGGGGTTGAATTTGGGTCCTTGTGCTTCCAAAGTAGATGCGCTACTACTTGAGCTAAATTCCTGGCCCAAAATGTTGATTTTGGGGTTTTTTTTTTTTTTGAAACAGCCTGATTTTGTACACAAAGATTGTGTGACCTGCACATCTGTACCAGCTGTGTATATACTTTATTTATAGTTGGTACTCAGTGCATATGACATGAGTAAGACATAATAGATTTCTTACCTTTTCCCCAAATAAATTTCTTATCTTTCTCAAATGGCAAGTGCAGGTATTAAATCTTTGTTCCATTAATGGAAATGTTTTCCACCCTTCATGTGTACTTCTTATGCCTAAATTCAGAAAATTGTTAAAAATGGAAAGTTAGAAAGTTCAGGTTTTCAAATTCAATTGATAGAAATTTGTCTTCACCACCCAGGTGACTCTAAGCCTCTTGTGGCCCAGGAACAGAATAGCTGACAGCTTCTAATGGAGAAAAAGTCTGAAAGGCTTTTCTACTTTCACTGCCTGGAGAGTCGTGTGACAGACCTAGGCTAGTATGGACCATAGGAGAGATGCCTTGGTGTCTGAATCACTGTTAGATATCTCTCTTGATAAGAGTCAATGGGGATGAGTGATTATATTTGTATTTCATGTCTTCACCACTACTCAGAGATAACCACACCAAGGGTTGTCATTGGACTTTGACGCCTCCTGGTCCATCACTATCATACTCCCTGCTCCCCAGGAAGGCTTCTCCATTGTCCTTCCCTTCTTGTTCCCTCCTATTTTGAAGATTTTTCCCAACTCAGCTCCCAGACTGACTTCCTCCTTTCCTTCCTTTATACTCTTTTGGCTGTGTGGTGGCAACTCCCTCGACAGCAGGGGACACTGGTACCTGTACCAGTATCTGTACCTCATCTCCAGATTGTGATGTATCCCCCTGCTGGCCCCAGTTGGGACAGTGGCTTTTTATTTCAGGATGATTTTACTGTTGTTTTGTTGCTTGTGTCCAGATGTCCCCATCTCCCAGAGCCTCATGCAGTCTTAGGTGGGGCTTTTAAGGAGGAGGCTAGATCCAGACTGTGATGGTGAGTTTAAGAGTGTGTGAATACTAAATCAGTCCACTGCCCCAATAAAATCTGTACCCATGTATCCATGTTCATGTATATGAATACATAAGAATTTACAATATTGGCCTACAATGGCCACCCATAGAGTTGGATATGAAGAGTACAGAGAGTCTGTCGACACACTGGAGACTGAAGGACCCAGTCGAAGATCTGGAACTCACTGCAGTGTCCCATGTCAGTCCACATCGTAATGCTGCTGGATCTTTGATGGAAGGCTGAAGAGTGTGCTCTAGAAGGCTGAAGGATCTGCCCTGGAAACTGAAGTCTTTGCTGGAAGCCAGGAGATGACAACCAAGGTAAAGACGAAGACTAAGAGTTTCTTCAAAGAAACTCTTCTACATCTTCTTTCTACACTATCCAGGTGACAGGTGTGGAGTTGCTGGGCCAATTTAGTCAAGCTTGTCTTACTCAACGTGATACCATCAATCAACCAACACAGTCCACCCCTTGTCAACTTGAGAGCCAGACACATTTCTTTCTGCAGTTTCCAGACAGAAAGACAAATTCATAATTATGCATAAAATGTAATTATCCTGTGTACAAACTGAAATGCACCAATTCCCTCTGCATCATAGAAGGCAAGTTTTCTTAGGGTGATGCTTTCTCTTAACATTTCATAACTTGAACTTTTAGCATAGGTTAATAAGAAGCTGAAGCACCAGTGTTAAGTCTGTCAACATTATATTAGAGTCATATTAGGAGACAACTAGTACAATTATAATCCTCATTTCTGTAGCTGATCATGGAGTTGTAGCTGGTATTTGGAACTACGTTCTATTACTCATTCTGTGCTCTCTGGCTCTTCAGCAAGCACCTCAGCATGTCTTAGTTCTTTCCCTGCTGGAGGGACTTACATCTTCATCCCCAAAGCTTTTGGATCCTATCTCATTCTGCTAGATTCTGTGGTAATTTCCCATTACCTTTAATAACAGGGCTTAGTAGTACTAGGAGGCACATTAAGGGGTCTTCTGCACTCCAAGTATATTCTTCCTTTCTTCTATTGTGGAGCAATATTCTAATTACCCTATGGGGTCTAGGTCAATCAGCCCTGACAACGCAAGGATTCACTTTTTAGCTGGTTTCCTTGGAGACATGAGACCAAGACTTTGCTTTGAAAAAAGAGCCCTTGAGCACCATGTTCCAAAACGGCATTGGCTTAGAGAATTTGTCCCTCATGATTGTGTTCAGAGCACTCAGCAATCCAGGAACTCAGCCCTACAGCAAAGAGAGGAGGAAGCCTGGCTACTATTGCAACTGGCGACAGACCCAGCTGTCATCCATGTGTTGCTAGTTTTAGGTATATGGGGACTGCAAAACTGTGGGATCAGGAAGGCTTCCAACTAGATTTCAAGAGGCCTAGGGGCCAGTGTGTCCCCGAGAAGGCAGTGTGTGAAGCTGTGAATGTGAAGATGAAGGTGAGACCCCAGAAGTTTGGAGGAGCTAGGAATGTGGATTGTCTGAGGAAAACTTCGGGGAGGAAGCAGAGACAGCCCAAGAGAGAAGCTGTGAGAGCTACAGCCACCTGTAGAGCTGTAGGGTTGGGGCCACCCAAGCCCTTTGGAGTTCATATCTTGCCACAGACTACCTCCATGCCAGACGTGGAACTACAAGATTAGTGTTTTGTGTGCTGGATTTCGGATTTGGTTTGGTCACCTTTCTGTCTCTGTACCTTTTGGAATGGCAATGGCTGTCTTGTTCCTTTGTATTCTAAAAGGTATAAGGCTTGTTAAACTTTCTTTTCATTCGTAGGAGGGTTTGCAGCTAACGGTTTGCCTTAATCTCAGAGGAGACTCAGGATTTGAACTTTTCGGCAATGCTGAAATTTTGTAACGCTTGGAGATAGACATAATGTCTTTTTGCATAAAGGGATGTTTATGAGCCTTTAGGGGGTCAGGGGCATAATATTATAGCTTATGTCTCAATGTCCCCCAAAGCTTTATGCAGCACAGGTGAGGCTTTTCAGAATTGGCTGAGTGCAGTGTGTGTGATGCTGGGATTAAGAGTGAGTTTGGCATCACCCTAATCCTGGTGGCCTGGACAGACAATAAAAGCAAGAAGCTGCTCAGGCCCTTTGCTTGCTTTCAACTGCCTGTTTGCCATTGACTTTATTTTCTGTGATGCCCTCTGTCATGCCCCCCTGCTTGGAGCCAGCTAACTACAAACTGAAACCTCTACGAACCGTGAGCTAAATAAACCTTTCGTTCTTTAACATTAAGTGTTAAATGTTTTGTCTCAGCAACAATAAAAGTAACTAAGACAAATAACTTAATTTGTTCCTTATTAGTTAATGTTGGGTGATTATTATATTTTCATTGTTGGCCTGGTTTCAGGAGAGCCAAAGGGAACTTATGGTCAGAATGGAAATAGCCCAGGACACCTCTACTTGATTACCAACGAGGTTTTCCACAGACACTGCTCCTCTGTTATAGGTGGGGTGTGGGGGACTTTGGAGGGGAGTGAGGAGTGAGGGCTCAGGCCAGAGTGGACCAGGGCACAGCTAACGCCAAACAAGGAAAGATAAATACGGCCTCCCTAGCTTGCGGGAGACATTTTAGGCCATCTATTGTACTCATTTTATTCAGACTTTAGAGAATGTCTATACTACTTTTGTGGGTTTATGAAGTAAATTTAGCTCTTGGCTTCAGAGATGGGTTGAACAGACAGTGCAAGCTATAACTGTGCTGTTGAAGTTGTAAGCACCTCTTTTATTATGGCATCTGAAATGAAAGACTGAGCACCATTGGATAAGAAGGCACCAAAGTATTTGTCTGTATGTTTATTTTGCAAATGGCAGAAGACCAAGCTGACCTAGCTTTAGCATGGCAGGATGGTACGTTTGTTATGTGACACTATGTCCTGTGCCGCAGATGTGACTACAGTCGGGCTTCAGTCCTCCTGGAGTTAGCTCCAAGGCCCTTCCTTGTCTCAAACCAGCTTTCTGCACAGGCCTCGAACTGGGTGTTGGTAGCTGGCAGGCTCGAATTTTCAGAGCTGCTATACCTGAGAGGAAATTCTGCACTCCCCTGCTCTGACTCCAAAACCCAGGAGTCTCTCAGTAGGCCAGATGAGGACGCATTTGGTCTTTGGGGGAGCAGTTACCTCCACATGAGGGAGTGGGTAGAGCTAGAGTGGGGAGGAGGACAGGAAAGATGGGTGGCCTTGCTGAGCTGACCCAGAGCCAGAGACAGGATCAATGTTTTGCTAAAGAAGGAGAGAGAGGTCTGCTTGCAAGAGGGCGGGCAGCCCTCCCTACTGGACTGGAGGGGAAAAACATTGTTTGAACTTAGAGTGCTCTAATGATGTCCAGTCGTAATATAGTTGGGGTTTGTGACCACTCCGCTTCTCCTGCTGTTGGAACATCAGCATTCACAGAATTTATTACATTAACTTATTTATATGTTCCTTATTCTGAAAAAGAAAATACTAGATGTCTGGGTAAAGAGATTTGGTAGGCTAAATGGAACCACTGTGATCAGAGTAAATGACATTTCTAATATTACAAAACGTGCAG
Organism: Petromus typicus; assembly: GCA_004026965.1. Classification (NCBI taxonomy): domain Eukaryota; kingdom Metazoa; phylum Chordata; class Mammalia; order Rodentia; family Petromuridae; genus Petromus; species Petromus typicus. The sequence goes on along the minus strand of PVIR01035160.1, from coordinate 3,397 downwards.
GAGCCAAGTTGTCCCCATTTTGAAACAGTCAAGAAGCAGATGAAATATGCACTCAGCCAACTTCTGGCAATAAAAAATCTTTCTAGAAAAAAAACCAAGGATTAAATATAACTATGGATAGAGCCTATCACTCACTCTAAAGATAGTTCTCATAACCAAACACTTTGCATATGAGCTTCATTTTTACTTTTTGTATGTGATTTTTTTGAAACTAGTTTTCACTGAAGTATTATTTGCACCCTGCAACAGTAAAAGTCATTGATTTTAGTATTCACATCAATGATTTTTGGTAAATTCATCGAGTTGTACGACCATCCCCTGTTTGTAGAACATTTCCCTCATTCTAGAAAAATCCTTTGTGCTGCTTATAGTTACATCCCATTACCACTCCTAGTCCCAGGTAATCACTAATTCTCTTGTTTTGGGAATTTGCTTTTCTAGATACATCATAGAAATGGAATCATCCAGTGTGGAGTCTTTACAGTCTGGCTTTACTTAGCATAATGCTTGTAGGCTTTATATCAGTGATACACTATGGATCTGTATTCCGTTCTTTTTTACTGCTGGGTAATATTTCTTTATATAGAAATGCCATAATTTGTTTACCCAGAAGACATTTCAGTTGTTTCATGTTTTGGCATTCATAAATACTGCTTTTATATACATTCACATGGAGGAGTTTGTAGACATATGTGTTCATTTCTCCTGGCCAGATACACGGGAATAACATCCCTGGGTCATATACTGAATTTGTATTTCACCATTTGAGAAAATGCCAAACTACTTCCCGCAATGGCAATATCATTTTGCACTTTCACTAATAATTCTTGAGGATCGGACCTGTGCTTCGCATGCTTTTTGTTTTCGAGATGAGTGAAATTCAGGGCCTTTGACGGAGCTGGATAGAGGAGCTTGCACATGGGATTAAGAGTGAGTTTGGCATCACCCTAATCCTGGTGGCCTGGACAGACAATAAAAGCAAGAAGCTGCTCAGGCCCTTTGCTTGCTTTCACCTGCCTGTTTGCCATTGACTTTATTTTCTGTGATGCCCTCTGTCATGCCCCCCTGCTTGGAGCCAGCCAACTACAAACTGAAACCTCTACGAACCGTGAGCTAAATAAACCTTTCGTTCTTTAACATTAAGTGTTAAATGTTTTGTCTCAGCAACAATAGGTGCATGTGCCTTCGTGTGCGTGTGTTTTCGTGTGCCTGGTCTTTGGCTGGTACTCTGTACTCATGTACTAACGTAAGGCAGTTTTTCTCTTCAGAGGTGAGCACAGACTTATATTTAGAGGGTGATAATATACATGAAAAGATAAAGAGACTAGAGAGGGCATTTTAGAGATCACCGAAATCATCTCAGTGTAAGGGACAATGGCATGGAGTTTGTTAGTCTAGAAAGATTTTTACATTCAAGAGGTAACTTGTTTCGATTAAGTCTGTGCTTTGTAAATTGGTTGGGTTTCGGGGGGAGGTAACCTTGGGATTTCTTTTTAAGCTTGCTGAAGCATGTGAGCGGTAGATTTGACAGACCAGATAGTCATCTTGCCAGAGCCACCACCGGTTGTCATTAGTGTTGCTGGCTCTGGAGGATTCGTGGACCGAGATCTGTCCTGCTGATGGCAGGTTTTACTCTTAATGATGTATTCGGTTCTCAAGAGAAATGTCACCCCCCTGGACAAAGGCAAGTTGTGAAGATAGGGGGATTAATGTTCTCAAAATAGTTTTACCACATGATCATTTTGAAACAATATCTGAATGACACTTAAGCTTTTCAAAGAATGTACTTTTTTGTTTTCTTTGAAAAAAATGTGAGATAGTATCTTTCAAAGGATTCATTATAAAACCGAAACTATTGCTATGTCATTGTTTATTTCACCTTTAAAATTTATTTAAATGTCTTTTCATAAAGACAGAAAGAAGTTAATTTTGATTGACACAGGTCTCACTTTAACTTGTTCTTAAACTACCAGCAGAGAAGAATAAACAAAAGAAGTATAAAAAGAATGTTATAGTAGTAAAGCTACATATAAAAAGGGGCTCCAGGGCCGGGGAAACAGCTCGGTGGCACAGTGCCTCCCTGGCAAGTATGCAGTCCTGACTTTGATTCCTGGTACCAAAAAATAAAAGAGGAAGTAGGCTCGAATTGTTGACTCCGTCTGGCAGTTTCAAAATCCACCAGTAGCTGACCACTGTTAGGAGTTGTTGGGAACAATTAGGTAAACTCTATAGAGCTTAACTACAGTTTTGAATTAGCTAAAATTGTCCTTCAAGCCACCAACCTCTCTGTCTTCTTAAGGCTAAAACTAGAGAGGTTTATGACAAAGTATCAGACTTATGGAGAGTCTCCCTCAGTAGAGGAGTCTAAGCCAGCAGGTTACAGTCCCTGTTCTAGTCCCTTCACAACAGTTCCCAAGCCTGGCTCCCTCCCCAACCTGCCTTTCCATTGCAGTGTTCATGCTCTGATTATATATGCTCTAATTTCTCGGGACATCTGTTTATTCTTGCCTAGAGGCTGCCAGACTCCAAGAGATCTGGCAGATGATAGAACCGAGACACATGTGCTGGGTCCCATGTACCGGGATCCACCAAGTCAGCCTTGGAAAGAAAGTTCCTAACTGCTAAACCTACAACATGGCTTCTGTTTGAGGCCGGTTAGATTAGCACTCTGGATAGGGCTGCTGACTGCCATCTTCCTTACGTTGGCCCTTCTCAGTTCAGAGCATTTAGATGGAAGCTTCATCTCTTCCCCTTTTACCACAGTTAGGGATATTTCTTCAAGGGGAGGATTGTAGATAGCAAAGTTAGGTAGAAAGATCATACACAGTCAGAAAGGGCTGTGTCCTAGAAGTCAGTGCAGAGGAGGAGAACACGTCAAAACTGTGGCTTGAGGCACACCTGAAGGAGATTAAAGTCACAGAGGCCAGACTTGTATACTTCCCTAAGGGATAAACAGAAGTTTGAGATTATTGGTATTACCCTTTCCTGCTTTCCCTGTATGGAGAGACTATTATCTCTTTAGGGGTAGGCCATCCTCTCCCACACAGAGACTACAAAATATGGACCAAGGTTTATGATGTCATCCATATGCCTTTGTCACTACTGGATCAATATTACTCGAGCAACTGTGCTTGTGATCTTGATGGTTGATTATAGTTTTTAGCCCACATTGTATCCACCTCTCATGACTTTACTGTGTGAAATTACCTCTGAGAAGTGGGCCTGTTAACAGCCCATTTGCGACCTCTCCTGTCTCTCACAAACTATGCTTATTCCCTGATAAAATTTCCCACTCTTAATTAACTAAATAAGTAACTATACAGTGTAGTTCTTGGGGAAGTGGTACTAGTGAATCAGCTTAGGGCTTGGTCATGCCAGGTGAGCATCCTACCACTGA
>PVIR01035159.1:0-16671 GCA_004026965.1 Petromus typicus | reverse complement strand
CACAAGAGCTCGAAAGTTGTTGCCACTTGAGCCCTCACTGGGGAGAAATCGGAACTTGTAGAAGAGGAGCCAAGGCATAGAGGAGCCAATGTTAATACCTCAGTGTTAGTAAAAGCATTGGGGTGGGTGAATTCTCCACCTGGGCCTGAGACACCAGGCTGGAAATGAACCAAGATCAGCAGAGACGTCAGGGAGGGACCTGCTCAGCTCCAAACAACTGCAGAACCCTTGAGCTCCCCTCTCTCCAGGGAACCCTGAGGTCTTCTGTTATGTACCACTTCTTCCCTCAGAGCAAGATCTGGGACGCTAACATTTCTACACCACAAAAGTCAGCCCTCAAATGATTTGATATTTCCCTTCTACTTCTATCTGAGACACTCCACAAAAGAAGTGATTAACAACTGAACTCAACCCCATCCTTCCACTCCCACAAGCTCACACCTCCATGCAGAAGCTGCCTTGCATCCAGTGCTACAGTGAGGTAAACAATGACAGATTCACAGACCTAGATTGCACAGCAGATCCCACCACGGTCCAGGAGGACAGGCAGGCGCTGTCACCATCAGCTGTGGTAGTTCACACAGGAGGGGAGGAAGTGAGCAGGCCCTACAGGGCTCTGCACAGGGCTTTCTGGGAGGGGAAAGAGTTAGGGGCCTCTCCAGGAAGTGGAGCCAGCCCAGTGGACAGCACAGCCCAGGAGCCCCAGGAAAGGGAGGGCTGGTGAGTGCACGCAGCTCAGTGTGACGGCACAGAGCAGTGACCAGCGCTGGAGCGTGCACCAGGAATGACCACAGGGAACACAGGAAATGTATCATTTTGTTCCTACAAGATGTGGTTTTCCAATGGGATATTTTTTGACCCATTCTTCCCTCAAAACTTATATGAGAAAAAAATCAGATTCACTTAAATGAAATTATTTTTTGGCGAGGAAAGGTTTGTGGTCTACTTCTGTGTGACGGTGTTTTTGGTGAGAAAGACAGAGAAAGAAAACAAGAAGTGATCCTATACTCCCTCTAAATTCTTGGAGGACTCTGCATTTTCCTAATCTGTTTTCATTAAGGGATGAAATATTTTGAGATAAGGCACCAAAAAAAAAAATCCAACAGTGCTTTGTAGAGACCAGCCTGCCTAGTGGGCAAAATAAAATGAACAGGGAAAAAAAAAACTTATCAGGAAGTGGGAGAAAAAGAAAGGAGAGAAACAGTTCAGTCCGAAGGTAAAGCACCAAGACGGGAGGGGCCCTGGGTGTGGCCTTTGCCTGCAGAGCACAGTGGGTAGCAGGTGCAGCCAAGCCCTGCATGGGCTGGGTGTGACCTCGAGGGCATGAAGATGTCCTTGCCCAGCACAAGTCAAACGACTGTCCTTTCAGGGCAAACAAGACAGTGGCAATATCACTAGTACCTTCCAGCACTTTGGCACATCACCTACTCTTGACAAGGGGACCCAGGACGGCCACCCCAGAATGTGACTCCCTGACATGACGGTAGTGTTAAATTAACAAAGCATAGAGAGTAGCAGACTCCAGAAGAGACTCTGCCAGGATAGCCCCTTTCTGGTGTAGCATCATTAAAAGAGAGACCCCTTGCAGTGGACACCTGGAGCAGAATTGCCACATTCTTTTTTCTTGTATTTAGGTCCTACTTATATTCCCCAAAGAATCATTTCCAAGTCCCTGCTGCTCTACAGAGCCTATGGACTTGGTCCTTGGCTGCTGGCTATTTATCAAAGCCCACTGAATTTGCCTAAAAATAATTCACCTTTGCCTTAAATTGTCTACCTTCCCTGATCTCCTCCTCTCCCATGGAAAGGGGTGCAAGTTCTGGCTGGGTAGGGCTGCTTGGCAGTAATAGTCTAGGAGGCCTTGATGACTGTGACAAGCCTGGGCACCTTTACTTCTGTTTAACTTGTCTGTTACCAGCTTGGCAGAGAACCTACACATCCCCATTTAGCAAGAGCCAGCATCATCAGCCTTCAGAGCCCGCACTCACCAAGCAGAAGTGCCTTCTGCCCTGTGGGCCTCCAGCCCTACTGTGGCCTCAGCTCCTTCTGCTCACCAACTTGACTGCTGCTCACTGTGCGTTCTTTAGAAACAGCCACTCACTAACCTCCTAGCCTCACACCTACTGCTCCACACAGAGGTGAACCGGTCACCCCCAGGATTACCTCCAATTCTCCACATGAAGCCTGAGAAAGTACATCGCCCATGCGCCCCATGATCACGAACTGCACACACTAAACTTCTGCCTGTCTGCTGAAAAGGATCAACTTTCTGAAACTGCTGCTGTGTGCGTTGTGCATGGAAAATCACTGCAAAGCTCAGTATCCAATAGCTATGCTGTGCCAGTCTGGATGGCCATCATAGGAAATGTCTTTGGAAGACTTCCCACCTTCCTTGGCTACTCAGAAGGACACACTGTTAGCACAAACACCCTGATGTCCTATGACGACCACTGTCGCTCTGGAGACACAGTAACACTGTGCCTTCTGTGAAACAGTTCCCTCCCCGTGAAAGGGAAAAGTGAAGTATGGATTAATCTGAAACTGGAGTTAATAACTCCAAAGTTCTGTGGTCTATAATAAATGATTATTACAAGCTCGCATTTTCTTGCTAGCATTGCACAGAATATAGCTCCCCATCTAACCTGTTATAGACACTGCCAATGAGATGCCTTGATATCTACCTGCAACACTTCCTATCTGCCCAGTGCTCAAATCCACTCTGGATGTCACACGTGCATTTCTGACTCATCCCTGGTCTCAGGCCATCAGGTGCCTCAGAGAGGCCTGGTGCTGGAGCTAAGGACCAGCACAAGGGTCGCTGACTCCAAGTCCACTGTGACCTGCTGCTGCCAGGACAGAGACGTAAAACAGATGACAGACAGGAGGGGCATCGGTCCAGGACAGTGTTGGCCATGAGCAGTTTTATTCTTTTTCAGCCCAAACAATATCCTCTTTGGCCGACCCTCCCCTGAACTGATGCCCACTCCAAACATGTGTCTTCCTTATCCGGCCAACCTTACCCAAAATTGATGTATTTTTACCCTGAGTCTGAACTTGCTGCCACTAATCAGTAATGATGGTATCATATGTAGCCAATCAACTGCTTCTGCTTCGCTGCTTAGTTGCTGCTTGTGAAACTTGCATCAATTGTAAAATAACAAAAGACGATTGGCCTGGTACTCTGAGGAATTATCTGACCAGGGCCACTGACATAAATAGCGGAACTTCTAGTTTTGGTTTTTAAGGAATCTCCACACCGATCTCCACAGTGGCTGAGGAGCTGACATTCCCACCTACAGTGGAGAAGCGTCTTTTCCCTGCAGCCTCACCTGAGTTTATTATTGTTTGATTTCCTGATGATGCCTATTCTTGGAAATGAAACCATTTTATAGTCATATCAGAACACTTTGTAACATAACAACTATTGTTCCTCTTTATAAATGATCAGTAGGTTCCTAGGTTTGTTGCTCCTGAGGAATAACAATGCTGAGCAAGTTCCCCTCCTCCACTCAGCCTGGAGTCCGAACCGACTTAACGCTCCTTGTGTGCAGCGAGCCAGTAAGAATGAACCAGATCACAGCGCAAGCCCTGCACGGTTCCCTGCGTGGAGAAACCCAAAATACAAGCAAAGGGCAAAGTGAAAGACGGGTAACAGGAAATGGAGAGGGAGACCTGCAAAAGGAAAGGGGACAGAGGGAGAGAAGGAGAGAGAAGAGAGGGAGGAGCGGGGCTGGGACAGCTGAGATGCGCTGACTGTGCATAGCTCCACCAGGGGCGCGTGGCTCACTGTGCGCTGGAAATGTGCGCCAGGAAAAAATAAAAACTGAAAAGGAGAAAGGGGGTGTGTACTGGGCAAAGAAAGAGGGGAAGGAGGAGCAGGAGAACAAAAAGAGAAGGAGGAGGAGGAGATGAGGAAGAGGAGGAAGGGGAGGAGGAGGAAGAGAGCCAAGAGGCAGAACCCCAGGCTGCGTGTCTCGCTCCACCCTCTGAACGGCCCGCTGCGTCCCCGCCGGCCCCCCACGCCCCAGCGGAGGTCACCACTGCCCTCTCGGAGCAGCCCCTCATCACCGAGTCCCAGCAATGCCTCCGCAATGGCCGCCCTCAGTCCTCCCGCCTGCCCCTCTTCCATCCCCACTGCGGTGCTCCAGGGCTTGTCCTTGGACCACCCTCCTCTCTTCCTGGGGTTGCTCTACAGCCAGTCTCGTGTGTCTCACAGCGTTAAGGCCACCCCTAGGTACTCCCGGGGAACCACAGCAGAGTGCACTGGAAAGGCCCCATGACATCTCCTCAGGCATCCTCACGTCCCCTGGAGAAACTGTGGCAAATGCGTGTCCTGATGAGGCTGTGGCGGGTGCCCTAGAATGGCATCGCATGTAGGCATCGCTGCCAATACCAGCAACAAGGCGCCATTCTGCTAAGTGCACAAAGTACCTCTTCACTGACATGGCCCTTTCACAGAGCAGTTGTGGCTGGAGATCGGGGCGAGCGCCACACCGCTACTGGAGATAGCCCAGGGCATCTCTGGAGTGGGTGACCAGCTTGCTGCTTCACTGAGCTGTGCTTCAGTTTAGTACCAAGAGGGCCCTGCCAAGCCAGCCAGCTGTCTGCACGCACAGCAGAGCCCATGTCAGCCCAGGCTGTCCATTCTCTACTCTGCTCTCGAGTCCCCTGGCCATCCTGCGAGCACAGCCCAGTGGCCCCACCTCCCTCCAAGAGCTTTGCTGACTTACTTCATATGCTTTTACCTGCTCTCTACACTGCAGCGCGGAGAATGGTGGGGGCAGGGTGGCCTGCATCACCAGGATCAGTTCTGGGCAGGCAGCAGGCTCCCAGCTGTGTCTCCTGATGAATCTGGTCCACACTTTCTCCTAACAAGAGCCGCAAGGCTTAGGGCAGGAGAATGTGTAGAGACAAGAGCCTGAGGGGCTATGCAAACCTGTAGGTTCCTGGTGTGCATGAAAGAAGGAAGCAGGAGGAAACCAAGCTCCGACTGCTGAAGTGGGGGCAGGGTGAGTACACGGTCTCCTCTCTATCTCCACAGCTTCCACTTCTGAGGACTCAAAAATATGCAAGAGAAAAGTGCGTCTGACTGAACACGCACAGGCTTCCTTTCGGTCTTCGAATTCAAATGCTGGGAATAGGTTCTGTACAGTATGAGACCAAGTCATACAAGGGACCAGTGACCTCGGGCTGTTACCCAGCATGTCCTGGGAGCCTCCCCTGTCTTCTGGGGCAACTGTAATTTCACATATGGCCCCCACCGTGGGTCAAGAAGCAGGGAATGGGCGTGTAAAGGCCCAAAGCTCTCAGCAGACAGCAGGCTTTGTGCCACAGTCCAGCTCCAGAATGTGCTCAACTTTGGTGGGCACCAGGGAAGGGCCACCACTGGACTCCGTGGGTGGTGCTTCCACACAGGCTGGCAGCCACGAGCAGCGTCCAAGTGGAGAAGCCCCACTATCCAGTGCTGGGAGACCTTTAGCCTGAGAGGTGCGAGCCACTGCTCCCCAGGGAAGCCAGGCCACATCCCTCTAAGTCCTCGGTCCAGAATAATATCTCATCCTAGTGAAGCCATGTTCCACACACTGCCAACCAAATGTCAGAGAATACACAGTCACACACAACTCTGATACATAAGAAGCAGCTACAGCCGGGGGGTGAGTATGGGGAGAGATTAGACACCCAGGAGGAGGCCACGGCCCACATAGGACTTCTATCTCTGCTAGGTCTGGACTCAGATCTCAGCGTGCTTCGGGCTGTTTCAGCAGCCTGGCCATTCATTTCACTGTGGTATTTCGCTCGTCTCGTGCAGCGAACTAGTGTTACTTGTACTCCGGGCTGTCTGTTCATCCAGCATGGCCGCTGTCCACTCTCCGCTCTCTGCTCTCCGCTAGCTACTCCCAGCCTAAGTGCTGGCCAGTCAGCTCCCTACCAGGGAGGCTCCCTTTCCAGCATTCTGCAGCCCATCCCTTTCAAGGCTCACAGTTTCCTATTCCTCCTCTTGGGAGAAGAGAAGAAAGAGGAGACTTGTGCCAGGCTGGGCCCTCCAGAGGGTCAGCAGGTGACAGGATGTGCTGGAAAATGGAAATGAGTCCCTGGGGGACAGGGGACCCTCAGGGAAAGAGCCCTGGCACACAGTACAGGGGACTTGGAGGCCTGGTCTCTGTCCCCTGGGGGGACTGGCTCCACCCGCCATAGGCAGGAGTCCACAGTCTCCCAGCAGAGGGCTTAAAGCAGCAGGCATATGGGGTGCTGGGTAGCACAGTCTGAAAGGCACTGGGCGCAGAGAATTGGGGAGGCCCTGTTTGGCTCCGAAGAATTTAAGCTTTGTCAAGGAGTCCCTCCTCCTGCTCCTCATCTGTCTACTCCTCCCAGAACCTCACTTCCTTCCCAGCACACACCCACACCCAGCAACAACGAGACTGCTCGTCCTGCCTGGTCCTCAGCCCCTTGGCCTCCTCCTCCTCCAGTGCTGCCTTCTGGGTCTTCTTTCTTGTGGCCATTTTTTTCCTGAAGGAGCACAACTTCTCTGAAGCGCCAACCCTGCAGCCTCACTGCAGTGCCCGCCGCACTGACCTAGGACTCAGGCAACCACTTTCACATCAAGCTACTTGCTCAGCTACTTCACGCTGCTATCCCCGGAAACACAGTTCTTCTGTGTCTATACCCAAACTAGATCGACCCTCCGTGGCAAAATGTGCCTTGCTTCTTACACTTGTCTCCATCTTCCACAACAGTTCTTAGCTGAAAATCATTCACTACTCGAGCCAAAACTCAGGATCAGTCAGCAAGCAGTTTGGGGCGCGGTCACATTCTCGTGAGTTCTGCAGCAGCCTACAGCAGGCAGCAGATGCTGGAGCTGCTTCTGCTCTGCTGAAGACAGGAAAACAGGAAGACAAGACAGGGGAGGCTGGAGGGTCCGAGCCCAACGGCAGCATCTCCACAGCTGCCTCGGCCCTGCCCTGGGGGAACTGTCACCGTTGTTTTGAATTCCATGTATTTTCTGCTCCTTGCAGCCCAGCACCTTGTGACCGCCATCCGGCCCAGCTGTCTACCTGCTGCACCTCCCAACACTGACTACCGTGTATGGTGTTCACGAGAGTGAAAAAAAGAAAGAGGAAACAAGAACACTAAATAAGTAAACGCTGGCCGATACAGGCTCAGGAGAGCTGGCTGGTAGGAAAAGAAAGGATTGAAAATGACAAAAAAAAAAAAGGTTGCAAAAAATATTTACAAGCAACCTGAGTCCATTTAGGAAAGTGCTAAAGAAATCCCAGGTCATGTGATAGATATTTAAGCACCAATGTTCCCGCTGCTGCCCCAGGGGAACTCAATATTCCCTCTACGTGGATATAAAGGAAAAGGATCCGAATATATAAGATCCTCTTTCTCAGGAAGCTTAGAAAGAAAATCCAGGAATAAAATCACTGCACAAGTAAATAATTAAAGACTATATATGAATATCCAATTAAAGAATGTTTGCATATGAGAGCACCTGGCCTAGCCCATGTGTTAGTGGATGAGGACACCAGCAAAAGGCTTCCCCAGTAGCAAGAAAGACAAACCTCCTTTATTAGAAAAATGAGAGGAGGAAGAAGAAAGGCACAGAATTTGGGACAGGTTGCAGCACGTACAAAGGCCCTCAGGCCAGAGGCAAGCACCGAATCTGTGGGACACAGAGGTCGAGCTGCTTGCCCATATGTCCATATGTATTTACACTGCCCGAGAACAGAGGAAGTGACACTCAGTACACGCAGCTTACTAAGAAAGTCAGCGCTGGAGTGGGGGGGGTGCTCAGGGGAAGAACTTGTGCTCGGCATGTTTGATGCCTTGGGTCAAAACACCTGCGCTGTTAGAAAGTAAGAAGAAAATCCAGCATATAATTTAGTTTTTAAATTTTTCTATCCGAAAAACAACAGTAGAATTAAATGAATGTACTGATGAAAGTACTAAATAATTTTCCCCTAAAGTCATTCTCCACAAATTGTGTAAGCATCCCCCAATTACCAGGTACTGTATTAAATCTATGGATATAAATATGAATAGGTTAAAATCAATGTCATGAGGAACCTTGAAAAAACTAAGGTGGACAATCACAGAAAAGCAGGACCCACTTTGATGTAGGGAAAGGAGGTCAGAGAATATGGTAACCCCAACATAGGTGAGGAATGAGTTCACTTGGGGTAGAATTAATTGAAAATTAATTTATGTCCAAAACAGCATCATTGAATGATACCATCTAAGTGAACTGTGGCTGAATGTAAGCATGAAACAAATCAGAAAATTTAAACTCTGACAAATCTCAAAAGGTAATGGAATTGGTTAACAGATTTGGAAAAAGGCAGATAATTCTGAGAACCAGGCCACCTCCATAGGCTTGGACCATCATTCAAATAACCAGATTTGAGAAAAATTGAATCTCAGAATAGGTATTTAAGAATGAAAAATAATGAAAAGAGAAAGAAAGAAAGGAAGAAAGAAAGGGAGGAAGGAAGAAGGAGAAAAGGAAAGAGGAAGGATTGAATTAGACTTGACTACATACACAGAGCAAGTTCATACAGAGATAGAAGAGATAGAAGAGCCAGTATAGCTTTAATTTGGTCTTCTGTTGAAATACAAATAGAAGACTTATGCTTCTTATCAGAAAGCATTACCACATCTTTTTCATTCTTGTTCTCTCCAAGACAAAAATCAAGAACTTGGATCTTCACATGAGTTCTGCCAGGAGTCAGCTGTGTGAAGATAGTCTCACAGTTTCTCTGAGTCTGTTTCTAAGTCAGTCCAATAAATTATGTGTTAATTTATTGTTTTCAATGAATTCATTATTGACTAATTGCCATTATAAAAACTATGGAGAATACAAAGTCATTCTACAAACAATGTGCCAGGCCATTATACATCAGAGCTTACAAACAATACTTTCAGTTTACTGAGAATAACTCGGCAAGTATTTAATGTTCACTAATTACGAAGCTATGTCAGGGTAAACAGTAGCTCTGGGGCCTGGTGTCTTTGACTAGGAAGAAGGCATGTAGAGAAAAGCCAGGTGGAATACTTTTAATGGCATTACTGCCCTTCTCTCGTGTACAGGAGACAAGGAAAAATGTAAATTGCACAAACATCAAATGTCCTTGTGCATTATGATGAGGACAGGGAAAAACAAGATTATTTCTGTTGTCGGACATATCTTTGCACATCTCAGTCATTTTTACTCAAAGTGTTTGATAAAGTTGCCTAAAGTGAAGAATGAGTTCCGATATGTGTGCCAAAGAAGAGTTTGATGGTTAAAAAAAAAAAAACTTGGAAATAGTTTTGTCACTAGATCCAAAAAATGACACACTAATTATATGCAGTGCTACATAATAATTCCAAGTGTAATTGCAGTGTAATTTCTCTGACATGTATTCACTATCCATCGCCATCAGAATTATTATGCATAGATTATGTCACCTTGTTTTCCTAGTTCCCCACTATCTCTTTGAGGTGCAGACTTTTAGAATATTTAAAAACCTTTTAAAATCTGTGGTGCCTATAATACCTCTCTCACCCAAGGACCGCGGCATATGAATAACAACAATACTAATATTAATGCAAATACCCAGCGCTCTGGAATGCCAATGTTGTATTCCTTTACAGTTCATTTTAGAAAGTAAGAACACTAGTGAGGAGTTGCCTTCTTTGTAATTTTTCTGTAAAACCAGAGTAGTTTGTTCTGCTGTTTCCTGTGTCGTGCATGTGTTTCTTCTCTTTTCAGAAACACTGTTCACACCCTACACAGGGCACACAGGGATCTGAGGAATGCACAGGAGAAGCCTCATGTGGGCCCCAGTGGAAGGGGACAAGATGCCCACAGCGCTCAGGTTCTCCAGAGCAGGGGCTGCAGTCCTGGACCCCGGGGATCCCTGAGGGAAGAACCCAGCTCACCCTCCCACTCGTGCCCTGTCCATGCCCCTCTCTCACTCCAGGAAGGTCTGCTAATGCTACAGAAACAAATGATACAATCTCTGATAAACATACAACAAAAATATTAGCATATGGGCCGAGGAGTTAGCTCAGTGGTTCCAGCACCTGTCTTGCAAGCGCAAGGACCTGGGTTCGATTCCCCGGTAACCACATAACAATACTGGGTGTGGAGACTCACGCCCAGCAGCAACCAGTACTATGTACCACAGTGCCGGGCGTGGAGGCTCACACCTGTAATCCCAACACTCGGGAGGCAGAGGCAGGAGGATTGTTGTGATCTGAGTTTGAGACTGAGCTCGGAGCCAGCCTGAACTACAACGTGAGACCCTGTCTCAAAAACACCTTAAAAAAAAATTAGCATATGGAAATGTGTATTTGACAGAAAGATAAGAAAAGGGAAGAGTTATATGAAGACTTGTTAAGGCCTGGGACAATTATTGCCATGTTGTCTATTTGGATAGTGGTGCCCCATGGCTGGACCAAATGCACACTACACGCTTCTGGGAAAGTGTGCTTTTGTTTTCTTAGGTTCAATTGGCACATGCAATCAAATGACTTTGAAGAAGGTCAATCCCTAAAATGTACGTGAGCTTCAGCCAATGAACTGAAGGTCATAAAGAGCAGACAGGTTTCCTAAGGAAGAGGAATGAGCTACCAGACTACAACTTAAAAATCCGTGGGAGCTTCCAGGCTTCAGTTTCAAAATTGTAGCATCACTGTTTATCTGAGTCTCCAGCCTAGAGCTTGCTCAATTGACCTCAGATGCACCGAATGCATAGACTTATGAGCCAAGTCTTTAGCATCAGCAGATAGATGGGTGGGTGGGTGGATGGGCGAATGGGTGGGTGCCTGGGTAGATAGATAAATGATAATCTTCCTTCTCTGATCCAACTTTCCCTGTCATGCCTCTTTATATATATATGAGTATCTATATCTGTACCTATGTCCATATCAGTATCTATCTGACCATCTATGCTCATTGGTTTTTCAATCATAGATTCAACCAGCCACTGGGTGAAAATATTCAGAAACAAACCAAGTCTGGAATGAATATGCACCAAGGTCTTAGAATCACTATTCCCTAATCAATACACTGTAGTGACTATTTACCTAGCATCCCCCTTTACTAGGTGCCATCTAGAGCTGAGGCAATTATACACAGGAGGGTGTGCAAATGCTACCCCCTTTTAACATAAGGCATTTGAACACCCAAGAATCTTGGTATGGCAAGCAGTGCTGGGAACAATCCAGCCACTTATATATCCTGTTGGTTCTTTTTCTCTGGAGACCTTTGCTTAATACAAGTATAGAATACTGAATATACATGTATATATGTACATATATATATATATATATATATATATATATATATGTTTAATACTACAAACTTATATTACTAGGGATCAAACCCAGGACCTATGCACTGAGCTACATCCCCAGACCTATTTTTATTTTGAAACAAGTTTCATTAATCTGCTAAATTGCCCAGGCTTAGCTTCACAACTAGGTTAAAGTTGTGTTGTACTTAAATTACACTCTCAAAAATAGTATCTCCCTACAGTTAACAGATTAATATCAGATAAAGTATCAGAATTATAGGAGTTAAATTATTTTTCAGTGGCCATCAAAATTTGGCTCTGGGCCTCCTCGAAGATGGATGGCCTGGCACAGGCTTTGGAGGTGACACTTACTGATGGCAGAGTCGTAGGCAGTGGAGTTGTGCTGGCCCCGTGTGAAGGGATATGGGGACAGGTAGGCGTGGGTGCAGTTCTTGAATGGCGGCTGATTGGCTGGAAAGAGAGCAGAAGGAGGATGCCTGTCACCAAGAGGCTCGGCAATGACTCACTCCTAATAGGACAGAAATACAGGATCTGGCACAGAGAGAAGAAAGATTACCGGTTCCGTCAGCAAACTCGGGTGTGGCTGTGTGAGGAATAAAAGCTCATATCAAGAGGCCCAGGGGAGCCGGAGGGTGGACTGATCTAGAATTCCCAGTTACCAGACAGAACCCAGTGGGATAAACATAAATGCCCTTAGTCTAGTCTTAGAATTGAAGGTTCTGTTCTTCATTTGTGTTCACATAATCTCTAGTACATAAGAGTAAGTATCTAAAAATTATTGCTGTTAAAATCCAGAAAGTTAGGTTTCACATTCATTGGTTCCCATGAAAAGAAAACTTCTAAATCCAATCCATTTTTAGGGATAAGATGCAAATGACAGGCAATAGAAGTTAATTATCTGAATGCATTTTTGGCAATGGAAACAAAAAGAACTTTTATGTTGGTCACAAACCTTAACTTCCTTGTATACACTTTACAGCAGAATGGGATGTTTATTCTTTCTCTATGTGCTTGGGAAAATCTTCCCCTTATACAATCTGACCTGCTCTGTTTTCCTAAAATCCAGGTAATTTCCACTTGGAATTTGTTTGCTCACTGTCCAGCCCCAAATGCACTGAAGGGGGCTCAGTTCATCAGACCTGTCCCTGAAGGGGGCTCTGCACCGCCATGTGGTCCCTTTCACACGCAACAATCTGCCAGAGCTTACTGCGTCTCATGGCCCTCATGTTCTCATATCCCAGAATCCTGACTGCTGCATAAATGTACTGATTTTCCACGGGAGGATTTGATAATTCCAGCCCTCAGTAAGCTTTAGGCTAACACACAGTTCTTTCATTGGTGGAGACAATAAAATAAATGCTGGCTATCATCAATGAATTGATTTTCAATGATTAATATCGGAAGTACAGTTGAAAGAAGGCAGGATAGTCTTAAAAAGTTATTCCATTTCAAAGGGGAAACTTGAAAGTTTCAATTCAAAAACACACACATCAAAAGCAAATCAGTTGTTGATATTGCCCACAATCTTGGGTAAAGCCCAAATAAAAAGCTTTCATCTGCTCCTGATGGTAATTAAGCTTCATTATTTAAAAAAATAGATTTTCTTTAAACTTTGAAGCTAAGAATATAAAACAGCACCTCTATTTCTGGATTTTTACATTAGAGATTTCAGAATTTTATAGCCAAAAACAATTACTTACAACATAGCAATAATAGATACTTGAAAGAATACTATAGAGGAGTCTATTTTGTTTGTTAGGGTGCGTGTACTTTAAATACGAGCAGGGTAGCAGTGGGTACTGCAGCTCTGCCATATTCAGGCTCCTATTTTATGGCAGCAGAGCATTATTCTTAAAGATATTTCTACTGAAAAGGAGTCTTCGTAATCTTTGGAAGACACCGTGTTGCATAGGACAACCCAACCCCATGCTGTGCGATCAGCACAGAACAAGAAGCTTATAGACCAGATGATAAAGCCAAGTCATACTTACTGTACCAGAACTTGTAGGTGCTGGAATCATTTCCCTCCTTGACCCCACTAAACCAGCATCTCCAGAAGAACCCTTCATGGTAGAAGGTGATATCCGCTATCTGCACAGAACACAAATGAAGTAGCTTGCTGTCAATCCCAGGAATAGTACAATTATTGCATGCAGAGAACTGTTAAGGAACTGTATCTTATCCCAAATAGTGATGAGTGGAGGCCCCACAGATCTCTTCTATGGATAACAGACACCCCACTGCCACTCTCCTACTGCAACAGGCTACGGAAGGCCATCTGCACCGCCACCCAGTAGTACATCCATATTGTGAAGAGACGCACTTGCTGTTCACCTGAGCACCTCTCCACTTCAGTTGCAAGAAGCCAGTAATCCGATCCAAAAGCCACCAGAAAAAGTAAAACCCCCAGAGCCCCAAAGAGGGCCCCAAAGAAGATGGCAATATTTAGTCTCATCTTCAATCCACTGATTTATTTTTAATAAAACAAGAAATTGTAAAATACAAACAAAATCCAAAACAGGAACAGACTAAAACTTTTGAGCAGCAAGATCTTCTCAAGAAGCCTCTGCTAGCTCATGTTCTGTGGCTCTCCCTGTCATGCCGTGGATTTGTGTCCCCTCTGCTCTGCTCTGGAGGAACTCCAGCCTGGCAGCTGAAAATGGCTGCTATTTTAAGACACTGATTGAAGAGCTGTCTTTATCCCATGGGGATCAAAAAATAGCTGACCTTCCCCAACTATAAGGAGGTGTGGGAGGAGGTGCCTGGGAGGAGTGATCCATACGAGAGGACAGATGACCAGAGGCTAACAGTACCGACCCCCTATCTGAAGTGTCCAACCAGACTCTCTTGTCCACAATGGCCATTACAGCACCAAAGACACCAGAGATTCTCTTTGAAGTTGCAAAACTCATAACTATAAAGAGCCACAAAAACTAACCTGTAATTCACCTCTTAATTCTTTGTAAACATCTAGGAGTAGAAAATAATTTTTGGTTCAGGATTATGGTTTAGTCATTCATGTGTACACTTAAAGGATAAAGAATTTTTAAGAGTAATATAATTATTGATATTGTTTTTGAAAAACATTTATGTATCATCAGGTAGGGTCATAAAAACAACATCTCCCATGTGTCTCTCAGATCTGTAGGAAGTCATTCAAATTATCATCGCACAAGTTAACTGATAGAAAAAGTCTCAAAAACACAGAGTTTTCTGGATGAAGAGAGGACCTGGCCTAGTCTTTATTTTCTCTTCAAAATGTCTAGCTTCTCCCAAATCCAGGATGCTGTTACACTGTGTTATGCTGCTGGGCCTCTCTGACCTCATGAGTCCTTAAACAAAAGACAGAGAACTTGCCCTGGCAGAGTGTCAGAGAGAAAACTAGAAGCACAGAAAAAAAGTTAGAGACTTGTTGTGTGAAGGCAGAGGAAGCCATGAGCCAAGGCATGTAGAGGCCTAGAAGCTGGAAGAGAGAAGAAAATAGACTCTCACCGGAGCCCTTGGGAAGATCTGAAGTCCATCAACAGCTTGACCTGAGCACACGAGACTCCTGTGGAATTTCGGCCTGCAGAATTGCAGGACAGCAGATTTATGTTGTCTTAAGTCACAATATGGATGAATTTATAGATCACATGTCTATGCTTATTTCCTAAATATTATCCCTTCCCTTTGCCAAGACTGTTGCTTTCCCTTTGCCAAAATCCTGTTCTGTCTCTGCCCCCAAGTCTAAAGGAGGAAGCAAAGTGGCCAACTGAGGACTGGGGATATGTGTCCACTACAAGAGGAGCCTGGTAAGAACTATAGAAAACCCCCTTCTCCACACAGACTCTGTCTCACATGTTAATCAGCCTTCTTGTCACTGAGACATATTAGGAACAGCTAAGGCTTAAGGGAGGATGGGTTTGATTTGGTTCACAGTTGCAGAGGATTCAGTCCATGGTTATTTGGCTCTGAGATGGGAACATCGTGATGGAAGGACAGGATGGTGCAGAGCTGCTCAGGGTGTGGTGGCTTCGAAGCCCAGCAAGGAGCGTTACCAGCAAAGAGAACCCAGACCAGACATGCTACCCAAGGCCACACCTCTGCGACCCACTGAAGTGTGCTCTGCCAATCTTCTGCATGGCTTCCAGGCTGGTCAACCCCCTCAGAATAAGAGTCTCACTCAGTCATGACTGGGAGTTTCTTCTCATACGTGAGTGGCCATGGGCAAATGGTTTGACACTGAGTTTCTGTTTATGGTAAGGATGCCTCAGGGGACCTTGCGGCTCCATGATAAAATGACAGCTAGTGATGCTTCCACCTAGTAGAGTGCTCTTCTATTGTCCCATTAGCTCGAGACTGATTTTAACAAATACATTTTAAAATGAAAATGAAATAAAACTTCTGCTTTGTCAGCATTTGCATGGGATGCTGAGATCTACTTCATCAGGGTAATTTCTCTCCAGTCACCCTTCGTCCTCCAACATCCTTCTGCTCATGGTGTCTACCCTCTGGGACACCAGCAGACCTCTGCCCATTCTGACTTCCTCTGTAGGAGGCCCTTCTCATTTGTCTGCCTCATCAATACATTCAGCAAATATTTACCAGCTTCCTGCTGTGTGCCAAATCTTCTGCCAAGTATTAGCAGTAACACTGCACAGAGACCTGTATGCAACCTCAAACACGTTTTCATATCAGATTTCATATCTGATGTGTTCCACTCTTCTTGCAGTTTTTGAACTTGTGCATCTTGAAACAAACCGAATGAAGAAATGGTTTCTTGGTGAATAGACCAATTGAACAATGGATAAATCAATGAACAAAAGTTTCATATAAAATTTGTTTTATTGTTCTAAAAGATGATATTGGGAACATTGGCAGCTACTTCTATAACATCCTCCTAGGAAGGCCAAGAGGAAAAGTTTTGAATGCTAACTAGAAGTCACATTTCTATAGAGACCTACCACTATATTTATCTATCTTCTATTTATGTATGTAGGTAGGTAGGTATGTATGCATGTATGTATGTGGTACTGGGGATTAAACTTGAGCTCTTGTATTTGCAAGGTAGGCATGGTACTACCTGAGCTAAACCTCCAATCCTCTGTTGTTGTTTTTATTAGTAGGGAGACTATAACTTCTGATTCACTTGGCAAATATTTCTAGACAATGTTATTACTTGCCTCGTCTCTTCTAAAACAGATATCATGCTGTATCTTTGGATGATGACAGTAAATAAATTATGTTCTTTTACCTCAATGAGCCAGTGTTTTCATGTAAGTGGGAGGATGTCTCTCTCCAGTTTGGCATTTAGCAAATGCAGAGGCAGAATACTAATGTGGAAGGGCTGGTGTGGACCAGTCTGCCTTCCAGCTTCCTCAGTTTCCTTCTT
>PVIR01035158.1:0-16672 GCA_004026965.1 Petromus typicus | reverse complement strand
TCCCCGGTAACCACATAACAATACTGGGTGTGGAGACCCACACCCAGTAGCAACCAGTACCACATACCACAGTGCCGGGCATGGTGGCTCACGCCTGTAATCCCAGCACTCGGGAGGCAGAGGCAGGAGGATTGTGATGTGAGTTGGAGGCTGAGCTCAGGGCCAGCCTGAACCACAAAGCGAGACCCTGTCTCAAAAAAACCTAAAAAAAAAAAAAAAGAATTGTAGAGAAAAAAATCAGATTTGTATTATGTTCTCAAGGTAAAGTTTTATCTTGTTTTATTTTTGAGACAGGGTCTTGCTTTGTAGTTCAGGCTGGCCTTGAGCTCAAGGCAACCCTCCTGCCCTGGCCTCCTGAGTGCTGGGATTACAGGTGTGAGCTACCACACCCTGCATTAGTTTATTTTTTAGATTTACAAAGTCTTTGTGAGTTGGGCTTGTGTAGCATAAAAATTAACAAAATGATTGTCTGTATTAATTTCTTTTTTTCCCCCTAGTCCTAGGGATAGAACTTAGGACCTTATACTTGCCCAGGAGGCATAATGTCACTAAGCTAAATCCCTACCCCATTATCTTAATTTTTTATAAGTAGATACCTTTTCTTGTCCTCAGTAGATAGAAAAGTAGTAATGGAATGTAATCATTTTGTTCTGAGGCTTATTTGTAAGACTGACAGTTTTTTGAAAGGAGTAATTTTATGTTTTCAGGATACTATTTTGTATCTTTAATTTACTTCCTCTTATTTAATTTAAAAAAATGTTAGATTGTAAGATTTGAAAGTTCTAAACTGCTATTTTCCTTTGTCCCCCACCAGAGCTTTCCGTGGTAAACACCTCTCTTTTATAGTTCGATTTCCAAACCAGGGCAGACAGGTAGATGACTTGGAAGTATGGTCTCATACGAATGATACAATTGGTTCAGTTCGACGGTGTATTCTTAATCGCATCAAAGCCAATGTAGCCCATACAAAAATTGAGCTCTTTGTGGGTGGAGAGCTGATAGATCCTGGAGATGATAGAAAGCTGATTGGACAGTTAAACCTGAAAGATAAATCGGTAAGTATTTATAGTTACCAGACTTAATAACAGAAACAAACTTGAGACTGTATTTCATTTATTCAGTAAATGCTGATTATTTGATATGTGTTAAGGTGTTTGGGTTATAACAGTAATGGGCATCGTGGCACCCATAGTATGTCAGAATAAAGGATTTAGAATTCTGAGTGGTAATGTTAGATAAATCTAAGTAGTTATGTAAAACAGTACTTCTGAAATGTACTTATGAAAGTATAGCATTTTGGGGAGGTTTATGTTAGTATGGATATGGTACTAGATTCTAAGTTCTGTCTCATTTATTTTTTTCCTTGACTTTGATACTAACATAGTATGTCATTTTCAGCTAATTACAGCCAAACTTACACAAATCAGTTCCAATATGCCTTCAAGCCCTGATAGCTCCTCTGATTCCTCAACTGGATCTCCTGGAAACCATGGTAATCATTACAGTGATGGTCCCAATCCTGAAGTAGAAAGCTGTTTACCTGGAGTGGTGAGTAGATCCTGCTGTGAACATTGTGTGCAAGGTATTATGATATGATCTTTTTTTTTTTTTTTAGGTTTTTTGAGACAGGGTCTCGCTTTGTGGTTCAGGCTGGCCCTCAGCTCAGCCTCCAACTCACATCACAATCCTCCTGCCTCTGCCTCCCGAGTGCTGGGATTACAGGCGTGAGCCACCACGCCCGGCACTGTGGTATGTGGTTCTGGTTGCTGCTGGGTGTGGGTCTCCACACCCAGTATTGTTATGTGGTTACCGGGGAATCGAACCCGGGTCCTTGCGCTTGCAAGACAGGTGCCGGAACCACTGAGCTAACTCCCCAGCCCTATGATATGATCTTTGAGAGTAAAAAAATACTTAGTTTTTATTTCCCTTATGTAGCTTACAGTTTAATGAGTCAAAATGCCAAGTACAGTTACACTATTAACCATCACCTTCAGAATGGATCCCTCTGAAAGGTGATTGTAACTTAATTGAAATTTAAAACAATATTTCCCTATAGATAACAGTGTAGCTAGGTTTATATAGACTCATTTAGAGCTTAAATATATCGATTTAGAAAACTAGCCACTTTTTAAAAATTTGTATTACACAATGGATCCTTCCTTTAACACTATTTAAGTTGCTGAGTATGGTGTCACACACTTATAATCTCAGCACTCTAGATGTGGGGCAGGATAGTCACCGTTTGAGGTCAGCCTGGACTACATAGTGAGATCTATCTCAAAAAAACAAAACAGGGGCCAGGGAATTTAGCTCAGTGGTTCTGGCGCCTGCCTTGCAAGTGAGGGCTGGGATTTCAATCCCTGGTAACCACATACCACAATGCCAGGTGTGGTGGCTCATGCCCACCAGCAATCAGAACCACACACCACAGTGCTGGGCGTGGTGGCTCAAGCCTGTAATCCCAGCACTCTGGAGGCAGAGGCAGGAGTATTGCTGTGAGTTTGAGGCTCATCTGGACTGCATAGTGAGTTCAGGGCCAGCCTGAACTACAAAGCAAGACCCTGTCTGAAAAAACTTTTAAAAAAAATTACGTTAGGAAATACTTGTAATCTTTCTCAGATGTATCAATAAGATAGCTTTTGTCCAATGAATCTGACTCCTACCTTGCTTGCCTTCTCACTTCTCCTCACAAAAATTTTAATGGTCACGACACCAGCCACTCTAATGAGGGATGGATTCAGTTCTCTACACGAGTTGGATTGGGAACTTGGTAGTGGCTATGGCACCTTTTTGTGTGTCTGGAGTGTGAGTTGTGTGTTTGAGAGAAGTAATTTAGTAGAACAATAAAGAATAGCACAAAGAAGTAAGTAGAGGTGTCTTGAATAATGTATTCAGTCTGCATTATGAAGTGTTTGTACAAGTGAAATGATGAGAAAGGCCAACTAATTCAGAGTTGAAATAACATAAGAAAGTTTGAAAATTCATTACTGTGGGGCCTTTTGTGGTAATTAATAGCTAATCATTTTGTGTATTCTGTATTCTAGATAATGTCACTGCATCCCAGATACATCTCTTTCCTTTGGCAAGTTGCAGACTTAGGTAGCAGCCTAAATATGCCACCTCTTAGAGATGGAGCAAGAGTGCTTATGAAACTTATGCCACCAGGTAAGGATTTTTACGTGCTCACAATAGAAAAATATATTGGCAGATTCTTTTTCCAAATAAACAAGAACTGGCAGACTATAGCCCATAGACCAAATCTAGCTCAATACCTGTTTTCTACACTGCCAAAGCGCAACACCTAAGGATGGTTTGTAAAATTGGAGGGATGGTGTATTTATGTGGCCCATGAAAATTACAGAAATTTAAATTTAGTGTCTTTAATCAAAGTTTTATTAGTGTCCAGCCACTTACTCATTTATTGTGTACAACTTTTGTTTTCTAACACTAGAGCCCAGTAGTTGTGGCAGAGACTATCTTGCTCACAAACTTAAAATACTTAAGTCTTGGCCCTTATAGAAAATATTTGCCTGTGCCTGTCCTATAATTTGGATCATGTGTCAGCTACAGCATTCTTTTTATTCCTCAGAAATGACCACTTTCAACTTTAGCTTTTATTCTTATATACTTAGGTCTAAACAGCTATTTGTCACTTTTAGATATACACTGCTTTTGTACTGGAGAGGTGAAAATAACCTCTTCCTGTATCTGCTAAGACTGAAAAGTAGTTCTCTAAATTACTCATGGTTTTTATCCTGGATTTAACAATTTATTTTCTTTACATTTACGTCACTTCTGAGACAGGGTTTTGCTTTGTAGTTCATGCTAGCCCTGAACTTACTGTGTAGCCCAGGATGGCCTGAAACCCTGTGGCCATCCTTCAACCTCTTGAGCATTACAGGCATATGCCACTGCAGCCGGCTATACACCTATCTTTTACTCCTTCCCACATTCCTTCCAATAACTTCACAAAATATTTTTCCATTATTTTGTACATTTTATAATGCATTGCCTCATTCATTGTCCTGTAAGTCTTTTCTGGTGGTTCTTTGTCTGCCGCACAGCTCTCATATGAGAACTTGAGTTTCCTGTATCAGTACTATATTCATTGGTGAATGTTTGGGCATTCTTAAGTTATTGTCTTTGTTGAAGTACATCTTCTGGTAGATAGAAAGCCTGTGTAGAAGGTATATGATTTTTGAGACATAGTTTCCTGTCCTTTAACATTTTGTGTTTAGCTGATTGACTGTACGTGGTAAGTCACCCCTGGACCGCCCCTTTTCTACACAGATTGTGGTTCTCAGTCTTGAGCCTCACTCTGCTCTATGGAAATTATGCTACTTGAGTTGAATCTTTCAGGCTTGAGGTGTTCCTTGTGTAGACTGTCCTCCCTCTGCATGATCTCTTAACACTGCATATTATGGTCCCCTCTTCCATATAGAATCTTAAACAGAGGATTGACAAGACTAATAAGTAGTGTCTTCTAAGACAACATGGACAGCCCAGGAAGGTAGTTCATTGTGGTTGAAAGCACCCTGGAAGAGAATAAAAAGACGTAAAACCTATAGAGAAGAAATGTTGGTTTGATGGTTCTGTGATGATTGCAGAGGAGGTGGAGCTCTGAGAAACATAGGTTATCATTCACATGGGCCCTGGAGGAAGTAAAACCTGCCAAGAGTCAGGAAGTCAGAGTGCACTCTTCAGTTGAGCCCTGGGTGCAGGTGCTCACTATAAATTTTCGTCAAAAGGGGTCAGGAATTTAATTCAGTGGCATGATGCCTGTCTGGCAATCGTGAGGTCTTGAGTTTGATCCCCAAAGTAATTTTGTTTTTAAGTTCTTTATACCGTTTATGTCTGTGAACTGGCATTCTACTATATGATAGTGCTTTTTCTAGTTATATGTTCACTCTTTTTGGGAGGGGTATTGTTAATCCAACTTGGGCACTTGCTGTGTCACTGAGCTATCTCCCTGGACCTTTCTAAAAATTTTTATTTTGAAACAGTTTTAAGTTTCCCAGGCTGGACTCAAACCTGTGATCCTACTGCCTCAGCCTACCTCAGTGCTGGGATTACAGTTGTGGACCACTATACCAGTTGTATTCTCTTTCACTCTTTTTTAGGCTTTTTGAGACAGGGTCTCGCTTTGTAGTTCAGGCTGGCCCTGAACTTAGCCTCAAACTCACAGCACAGCAATCCTCCTGCCTCTGCCTCCCGAGTGCTGGGATTACAGGCGTGAGCCACCACGCCCGGCACTGTGGTATGTGGTACTAGTTGCTGCTGGGGTGAGTCTCCACGCCCAGTATTGTTACGTGGTTACCGGGGAATCCAACCGGGCCCTTGTGCTTACAAGACAAGCGCTGGAACCACACTGAGCTATATCCCCGGCCCCCTCTTCTTTTTTTTTTGAGACAGGGTCTCTCTTTGTAGTTCAGGCTGGCCCTGAGCTCACAAGTAGCCCAGGCTAACCTTGAACTCACAGCAATCCTCTTGCCTCTGCCTCCACACCCCACATTGTGGTATGTAGTTGGGGGCCATTTTGTACTTGCAAGGCAGATACCTGAACCACTGAGCTAAATCCCCGGTCTTCTCTTTTGCTTTTTACCTGTGGGTTATTTCGTTCATTGGGTTGTGAGCAATCTGTTTGGAAGAAATTGTTAATGCAATTCTGTTTCTATAGGCCTTTGATTTCATCAGTATCTTACCCAAGTGCTTGTTTCTAAGGCCTTTTCTAGGACTGAGTGGGGTGCTGATTTTTAGGTGTTCTCTTCCCATCCTCCTTGTCCTGATACACTTCTGGTTCAGCTAAACCTATATTGAACCTCTCTACACCTTCCGTAATTTGCTGACAGCTCTCTAGTTTGCTTGCTCTTGTTTTTATATTCTTCTGAATTTATATATTTTCATATTCACTCTCATTATAGTAGAATTTAGAGTTACATTGCTGATACGGTTCATTATAACATATGTAATTGGTACAGATAAATTTTTAAACTCTTGGAGTCCAGTGGCGCAATTGGTTTTAGCGCGTGGTACTTATATAAAACTCTTGTGCTTCTCTTTTATTACCATCTTTTTCTATCAGTATCTTGTTGACCTTCGTTCTGATTCCTGTGGGGCAAAATCATTTTACATGAAACTCTCAATTAAGTCTTCTCAGTTTCATTTAATTCTTATGTGTTGTATTGTTTGGAATTTGTATTGTTTCATTCACTGGTATCTCTGTTACAGTTGTTGCTTTATATATACAAATTAAACCATTACAAGATTTTAAACCCACCACAAAATTTTTGATCTTGTGATTTGAGTTTAATACCACCACCAGGTGGTGAAAGTGAGCTCTTCCTAGAAAAAAAAAAAATTAGGAAATTTCAAAGTGTTCGATTTTATACAAAGTTATAGTATGTACCTAAATTTGGAAGAGCCAGTAATTGTTTGAAAAAAATAAAAACAGAAAATAAAGTGTTTATGCATTTTGGTTTTGGCTATGGTAAAGTAGTTACATTTGGACAGTCGTTTAATGTTTGTACATATGTGCATATAACCTACTCTAGACTTAAAAGCTCCTCTGTGCTTTCTCTGCATTCAACTAGGAAACATTGCTTTATATTGCTGTATATTGCTTTAAGAAACAGTGAGTTGTAAGAGTAGAAATAGCCTAAATCATCATTCTCCCCTGGATAGGTTATAGGTGGTTTAAATTTTTCTCTTCTATATTTTATAGTAAAAAATGAGCATATACATAATTAAAGACCTAAAATCATTTATGTGCACAAATGCAAGAACTGGATTAGTGACTAAATGACATATGGTTCAGACTCCTCAGGTGAATTAACTGTAATCCAATACTGTTTAATGACTTGCTTAGAATTTACTACTGCCTCTTTGTAAACTCTTGTTGTTTTACTCCTGTACTCTCTTAGTGCCACCCTCCAATCAGAATATTTTGAAACCAAGCAGGATTCATTCATATATAGGAATTGATTTCTCTTTAGTGAGTGATTTGTCAAGATTGGACTTTATAGGTTTTGGTTCTTTGGTGTTTATTGAATTTTCAAGATGAAAATAATTGCGAAGATTTAGCTGGTGGAGCCAGGGATTTAACTCGGTGGTGCCATGTCTCCCTCATAAACACAAAGTCTTGAGTTCGATACCTGGTACTGGAAAGAAAAAGAAAAATCTTAGCTGCTAAGATCTTTAGTATCAAAAAAAAAAAACTATAGCAGGTGTCTAAATGCCAGGTATGAGGGATTAAACTGGCAAAATAACATGGTGTCATTTTAATCATCAGTTAAAAAGACAGAGATGACTACTGACAAAGATATTCACAAATATTTTATTATAAAACTTTAATATTTTATAATACATGACTACTATTTCCAGACCTATAAAATTAGTTTACCCTAAGAAAATACACAATAATTTTCAATTATGTTCATTTTATATCCCAAAGAAGCTCTTGCTGAAGGTGAAGGTGGAACAGTATTATTTATTAAAGTTTTTCTTAATCATAGGGGGAATTACCTTAGAAATAACCTGATTATCAAAAAGTGGTTTTTTTACTCTGATGAGTAAAAATGATAAAGATGCAAATGTGTTTGTATCAGTTCCCCCAAGTGAATGAAATAGTGTGTTCCAAATATATGCTTATACCTTTTTTTTTGCAAGTAAGTGACTGCCCTTTAGTGTTTGGCTCCAAATGTTTAATTGTATTGTGAGGTTAACTTTTAAACACTGTTGATTTTTTTCACTCTAATTTAAAAGAAAAATCTCATTAGGTGAGCATGGAAGCCCATACCTGCTTTCCCAGCACTCTGAGAGGCTGAGCTAGGAGAATCCTGATTTCAAGCCCAGCCTGGGCAACTTAGTGACTTAGTGAGATCTTGTCTCAAAAGATAAAAAGGGCTGGGAATACAGTCTTTTGTCTATCCCTCGTACCACAAAAAGAACAAACTCATGTTTTAATGATATGACCAAAGAAAAAACTCATTTCTGCTTGCTTTGACATAAATGTTACATGCTATATTTTTGTTCTTTTTGGCTTTTTAGAGTTCAGTTTCTTGGATACCAGTCTCAGTGAAGCAAGCTAGTTAATATAGTGGCATGGGGTCAAATGCTAGAGAAATTTAAAGGAAAAACTTGTAATTTTGTTGTTATTGTTACTTTCAGTGGGAGCTACTTGGTTTCTAAGTGTATTGTATTCTTTTCAGTCCTTTGCTGTGGAGGATAGCATGTTGACAGGAGGCCTGTGGGAAACTGTTCCATTTTTGCTTAGACTGACTGATTAGAAGGCCCTGGTTGTTTCTTTCTTTTTAAAAATCAATCCCGGTCTGGTTGGTTATATCTTACAAAGTTTGGTCTTAAAATCTGAATTGTTTTTCCATTTTAAAATAGTCTTTAAAATGTCAGAAGTGAAGTATTATGAACAAATAAATTAAACTTTGTTTCCAATCATGTCTGCCTCTCTTTCAGATAGCACAACAATAGAAAAATTAAGAGCTATTTGTTTAGACCACGCCAAACTTGGAGAAAGTAGCCTTAGCCCATCTCTTGATTCACTTTTCTTTGGTCCTTCAGCCTCACAAGTGCTATACCTAACAGAGGTTGGTTTTTTTTTGCTTTTCGAGTTTCTGTGTTAATGTAAAGAACATGGATAAAATGGTAATGACATGGTTTTAAATGGTTGAGAATTTCTTAGCTGTGCTGGTAAGAAGTTACGTTACTTTTGAGAGTGTTGGTGCAGGCCTATAATCACAACACTTGGGAAACTGAGATGGGAGGTGTTTGAGGCCATCTTGGACTACATAGCAAGTTCAAGGCCAGCCTGAACTACATAGTGGAACTCTGGGGGTGGGCAGGGGGGACATTACTTCTTAAAGACCTTTTAGTACAGTACTTTTTTCCTCTTTTTTTTCCAGGTCGTCTATGCCTTGTTAATGCCTGCTGGTGCACCTCTGGCAGATGATTCCTCTGATTTTCAGTTTCACTTCTTGAAAAGTGGTGGCCTACCCCTTGTCCTGAGTATGCTAACCAGAAATAACTTCCTACCAAATGCAGATATGGAAACTCGAAGGGGTGCCTACCTCAATGCTCTTAAAATAGCCAAACTGTTGCTAACTGCCATTGGCTATGGCCACGTTCGGGCTGTGGCAGAAGCTTGTCAGCCAGGTGTAGAAGGCGTGAATCCCGTGACGTCGGTAATGCAGACTTTTTTTTTAAATACTAAGTAATTCTTAAGGTTAAGCTTCTCAGCAACTCTGAAATGTAGAGTTCAAGGTTGGCTGAAAATGTTGAAAAGATCCTTTCTAGTTTTCCTGTATTAGAAGTGAAAGTGCTACTGGACATGGTGGATGCCTGTAGTCCCAGTAAGTACTTGGGAGGCTGAGGCAGGTTTGCTGTGAGTTCAGGGACAGCATGAACTACGAAGTAAGACCCTCCCTGATACCCCATCCCTAGTGGTAGCCTTGTTAAGTCACTGATAGAACATGAAAGTTTCAGGGATTATGATTTTCTGCTTTAGAAATGACTTAGGTGTTAATTGGAAAAGATTGGAATGTTGATAATTATGATACGCTATTCTGTACTTGTTTTAAGTATGATAATGCAGTTGTATTTTAAACAATAATTGCTGATTTGTTTACACGGATAAATTACATATGCAGGATTTGCCTTGGAAACAGTCTTGAGATGGATCATCCATCAGATTTAAAGTGAATTTCATTGAAATGAGGGAAAATAATTCAACAGTTTTATATACAGGCCCAGTTGCATACTCCTATAATTCTGGCTACTCAGGAGGCTGAAGCAGAAGGATTGTAAGTTCAAGCCCAGTCTGAACAACTTAAACTCTGTCTCAAAATGTAAATTTTTATTTTTTTGGTATTTGGGATCAAACTTGGGACCTTGCACTTGCGAAGCAGGTACCATAACCAATGAGCTAAATCCCCAGGCCCAAAATAGAAAATTTTTAAATGAGTGGGAATGCAGTTTGGTGTGAAGGCCCTAGGGTTAAGAAGGTGTGTGTTAAATTGACTTGGTTTATGTTGTTGTTTTTAATTGCAAGTCCATTTTGTTAGATTTTTTTTTTTTTTTTAAGAGATAGGGTCTCGCTTTGTAGTTTAGGCTGGCGCTGAGCTCAGCCTCAAACTCACAACAGTCCTCCTGTGTCTGCTTCCCGAGTGCTGGGATTATAGGTGTGAGTCACCACACCTGACATTGTGGTATGTGGTACTGATTGCTGCTGGGCATGAATCTCCACGCCCAGTATTATATGTGGTCACCGGGGATCAAACCCGGGTCCTTGCACGTGCAAGACAGGTGCCGGAACCACTGAGCTAAATCTCTGACCCTTGTTAGAATTTTTTAAATAGTTTGTGTTGAGTTTGTTTGCCTGTTTTATTTTTGAGACGGGGTCTCACTATGTAGCCCAGGCTGACCTAGAACTCGCAGTGATCCTCCTGCCTGAGCTTCCCAAATGCTGGGATTATAGGTGTATGCCAACATACCTGGCTATATTAGGTTTAAAAAAAAGATGACTTCTGGACCATGGATGTAGTTTAGTGGCACTGTGCCTGCCTGACATGCATAAGGTCCTGAATTCAATCCCCAGTACAAAAAAGGAACAAACAAAAGATAACTTCTTATTCGTATAAAAATAGATTCTATTCATCATCTTGACACACGTACTTGGTGAAATACACAACAAATAATCCAGGCATCTGTGTTTACTTTCCTTCTTAACAAGTGTGCCACTGTGGATGTCAGGGTGCATAATAGCCTCCAGTTAGAGGGAGCTCACAGTCAATAGGGAGCTAAATGTAAAATTAGTAATACTGTATTGGTATATTTTGGATTAATCTATTCTTTCGTATAAGTTTAAAAACGTGTAATGGTAAATAAAAACACTACATTTCATATGTTAGCTCTGTCCCTTTTTATTTTTTCCTTTTCAAAGCAGAAATTGATTAATGATGGGGAATACATACAGGGTCTGCTCAGGAACAAGTCTGTAAAAGTGCAATACTTTAGCAAGTCTGTAGGTAAATTTGAACCAAAACTGTTCAGTTTATCATTTATCCCCTGCAAATTAAGCCAAGTCCAGAGGTAGAGACACAGGTTGGATTGATATAGATGGAGGGATTGAGAAAGATATATGAGACTCTACTCTATAAGATATCTACTAATAGAAATTGCTTAACTTTATCCAGGTCAATCAAGTTACTCATGATCAAGCAGTGGTGCTACAGAGTGCCCTTCAGAGCATTCCTAACCCGTCATCTGAGTGCATGCTTAGAAATGTGTCAGTTCGTCTTGCTCAGCAGATATCTGATGAGGTTAGTTTTACAGAGGTCTTGTAGATGTACATAGATATAAGATGTTTTAAATGTTATATTGTAAAGGTTATAAGGACAGATTGAATTTTTTTGACTCAACTCATGCTACTCTCTCAGCCTAGAGTTCCATTAACATTAATTTATTAGCACTGGGACTTTGTTTTGATCAACTGTATATATAATAATAGCATCCTTCATCTGAAGTATAGAGTTCTGTGGATTCTGACAGATTACGTGCAAAACCACTACATCAAACTTTTCTTTATTCTTTTGGTGCTGATCAGGTGACTTAAACCCAGGGCCTTTTTACATTCAGCCCTAAGTTGCAGAATATTTTTATCACTTTTTCTCTGTGCCCCTTTGCAGTCCATTCTTCTCCCAGCTCCAATCCCCAATAACTGGATCCTTGTTGTTCTTGTAGAAAAATTTGCATTTTTATATATTTATGCAAATAGATCATACTGTGTATGTACTAACTTGGAGAACATATTTTATGGTATTGATCTTGAAGCAAAACAGATGGAATGAGGCAGAAAAGGCAACCTGGACAAGAGTGCTTTTTTTACAAGATGAAACATTAATTTTTCTAGTCATTATTCCACTCTTAATATTCTGCCAGAGTGTTTCATTACTCTTTATCTTGCAGGCTTCAAGATACATGCCAGATATTTGTGTGATTAGAGCTATACAAAAAATTATCTGGGCATCAGGATGTGGGGCATTGCAGCTAGTTTTTAGTCCAAATGAAGAAATCACTAAAATTTATGAGAAGGTAAGCACTGTGACAGAAATATATATTGCTTTTAAAATAAATGTTGCTTAATTGCGTTATGTGGCTAAATATGCTTACTACCTTAAAATTCCAACCACTTGCATCTGCATCTGTATGGTTGAAAATTAATTGGTAGCCATACTTCAGAATGTAGTAAAGTTCTACTTTAGTTTTTTTGTTGGTGTTTTATTTTGGAGACTATGAAGTTCAAGATGTCCTTGAATTCATTTTGTAGACCAGGCTGGCCTTACACCCCGAGCAATCTTCCTGCCTCAAGCTCCCAAGTGCTGGGATAGCAGGCATGCACTGCCATGCCCAGCTGAAATTTACTTTGAGCCAGACATGGTAGTGCACACTTGTAACCTCAGTACTTGAGAGGCTGAGGCAAGAGGGTCACCAGGAGTTCAAAATCAGCAAATTACTTAAGAACCTTCCCTGAGGCTTTTTTATTTTTTTTGTTTTAAGACAAAGTCCCATTGTGTAATTCAGGCTGGACTCAACTCATGGTCCGATCATATCTGTCTGGTGCAGTCTTAGAGGTTCATTCAGCAAATAATTGAATGCCTATGCTGTTTCAGCCATCTGTTATTATAGGTGCTACTTTTTAATGAATAAAGTCACATTGATATTTTAGGCTTTATAGATCTATCAAAACCTTCCTAAACAGTTGTCCAAGACAGTTGATCTTGATAAACTGACCCTGATAGTCACGTTAGATAATGGAATCAGTTAAAAGTAAGTACTATTAGGCACTAGAATTGTTCTTTCAGATTTTTTTTCTCTAGTACGAGGAATCAATCAGTTTTGGGACCTTGTGCTTGTGAGGCAGGTACAGCACCACTGAACTGTATCCCCACCCCTCTTTGAAGTTTTTTCTGAGACCAAAAGTTTTGGTGTGTAGTTCAGGCTGGGTTGAAATTGCTCTGTAACCCAGGCTGGCCTTGATCATCCTGTCTGAGCTTTACAGGTGCTGAGAATTCAGGCGTGCACCATCACGCTTAGCTCTGAAGTGATTATTGAGAAAGCACTAGTGATTGGTACAGAAGTACATAACTCAAGGGCCGGAGATTTAGCTCAGTGGTTCCAGCACCTGCCTGGTAAGCACAAGGTCCTGGGTTCGATCCCCAGAAACCACATAAAACAATGCTGGTGTGGTGATTCACCATGCCTATAATCCCAGCACTTGGGAGGCAAAGGCAGGGAAGATTGCTGAGTTCAGGACTAGCCTGAACTACAAAGTGAGACACTATATCAAAAAAAAAAAAAAGTCTCTAGAAATCTAAAGCAGAAATAAAGTAGATAATATGCTTTTTTTTCTTTTTCCTTTCTGGAATATAGTAAAATTCTGGAGTTAGACTTTATTTTCTGTTACAGTTGTTTCCATACTATTCCAGAGGGGCTGTAAAAAATTGTAGATAAGGAAACTGAGGCCATATGGTTTGTAATAACTTGAAATCACCTGAGATGCTTTTTTTGGTAATATGTTTCCAATTGCAATTTTACAGACAAATGCAGGGAATGAGCCGGACTTGGAAGATGAACAAGTCTGCTGTGAAGCATTGGAAGTGATGACATTGTGCTTTGCTTTGATTCCAACAGCCTTAGATGCTCTCAGTAAAGAAAAGGCTTGGCAGACATTCATTATTGACTTACTGTTGCACTGTCACAGCAAGTAAGCATCTTTTTTAATTTTAAGAAAATCTCTGGGTAAGGAGGAATTAATTGATTTAAACTTACATAGTGCATCTCAGAAATATTTATTATCTATATCACATTGGTGTTGAAAATTTTAAGTGTTTTACTTAACCTAAATTTATTTTAGTTTTTGTAAATCGCTGTCATTTCTCCAAAGTGGTAAGTTTTCTACTTGTAGAATTATGTCACCTAGGATATATATGTATTCCCATTCTTTCAAAAACTGAATTAAAAGATTTAACTAGGACATTAGCCTCTGTATTAGATTCCTAGATGCCAGATTTTCTTGAGTCTAATTTAGTATGAGTCTCGAGACCATTACTATAGGAACTTTTGCATTTTGTACTAAAATAGAGATCAGTTATAAAGTCTTGGTTTTCATTTCAAGAGCACTTCATCAGCAATAGTAATTTTGTTTAAAGAGTCTCTTTTTGTAATTCAGATGTGTAGGATGGTTTCTGTCTACCTGATCTTCATATTTACCCTTAACTTTAGACTGATTTGTATCACCATTATATGTAATTAATCTGTTTTATATGCATTTTGTTTTTTTAAAAAAAAACATTATATCTATTGTGTTTTAGTGAGACCTTGTCAGAGAGAGAGAGAGAATGAGTGTGTGTGTGTGTGTTTATTTGAGGCTGGGAAAATACATCATATAATGCAGTGGATTCAATATGCCCACTACCAAACGTATTAGGAAACTATAGTGGGGGTCTCAAGTAGGAATTTTTACTATTTTAAGTTTCTTGGGTAATTTCTTTGAAGATATCCAATGTAGCCTATTCAGAAGCTCCTTTTATGAGGATTCCCAAAATGGATGGGGGGCTCCTTTGGGAGACTTTCTCATGGATGAGTAGCTCTGTATGTGGAAGAGAGAAATTGAGTAAGTCCAGTTCAGTTTAATGCATTTGGATGGTGAAGGTAAGAAAGGTGATTGTCCAGTGGTGTTAATGAAGTCAGGCCTGGAATAGCAAACTCTTACTCTGTGTTGATTTTTTTAAATCCTTAAAATTAGGAACATGTTTTATCTCTTAAGTTAATAAAAGGGAACTGAGTTTAGCAGATTTTCTGCCCTCTAGCATTTACAAATATTCTCTTATATAAATTACAAGTATTTTGCCCCTCTCTTGCCTGAAATATGCGCATAATAAGAAAAAGTGCTATAGATGGCAATTCTCATGATGTCTGTATCTTGTCTGAATTAAGAAAGGAAGTGTTCTTAAATCTAGAGTCTTTGTGAGCTCTAGATATCTAATTTGTACTGTCAAATAAGGTACTTTGAGGCAGAACTTGATGCCATAAAAGGAAAGTACTTTGGGATTGGGAAAAGAATGGGTTACTTTTTATCTGGCAGGAACAGGAATGAAAGTTTTGCACAGGATATAAGTTCGTGTGTGAGTAGGTTTTAAATGTGTATAGTAATGTAAAATTGGGTGCTAGGGGTGTGGGTCACTTGCTAGCATACATAAAGCCCTGAGTTCCATCCCTAACAGCACCAAAAAATAAAAAGGAAAGAGGAATATAGCCAGTGTTCTGCCTCCCTCACCCTCATTCTTTCAGCTCTACTCTTCCTCCTCTCATACTAACCTAACTAACCAAGCAAGACCCACTGTCTAGACAGCTAATGTCCTTGACCTTCCTACCCTTGGCATTGAACCCCTCTAACCTGTTAACTACATTGCAGGCAGAGTAATCTTTACAAAATATGAATCTGTTGCTTTCCTGCCTAAAATCTTTCTAGGCTTTCCCATTACATTTGAATTAAATCCAAACATTTAAATTTGCCTTACAAGCACTTAACAATATGACCCCGATTTCTACTCAAAAGTTTCAGTTTAAATGCTGTTTTCCAGTAGCTTTTTCTTAATCCCTAGACTAGGAAAGTTTCCCAGATCTCTTCCTATTAAAAAAAGTCTTCACATCATAACTGATGAATAACTTACAATATCTGAATTCTTTTAGGTAGTCTTTTCCGAACCCCTCCAAGGCCTGATGCTTTGTAGCCTTCTTGCTTAACTCACTCACCTTACCTCTCTGATCCAGTCATTTGACTTGGCCACTCCTGGGAGACAGCTTTCAGAGCAGAGCGGAGGTCTCTGGTGTGATATATAGAAGAGTTAAGATAACCCTGTAAAGAAATTAGAGGGAAGTCGGTTTGACAGAAGACCTGTAACACTGAGATCCAAGTAGTATTAGAGTTCAGCAAGGTGGGCGATCTTATTTATTTGACAAACATTTATCAAGTATTAGGTGGGACAGGGATCAGTGGAGTTCATTTTTATCCAGAGTAGTTATAGAAGGCTTCCCAAGTAAGATGACCTTTAAAAAGTGTTCTTGAAAGCTGAAGATGTAGCTCAGCCATGCTGCATGTGCCTGGCAAGTACAAGGTCTTGAGTTTAATCTCTGAAACCTCATCCCCAAAAAAGTTCTGAGAGGGTAAGATCAGGATCTGTGTAAGTAATGGGAAAGTGTGTGTTAAACAGAGAGAGCAATAGATGCAGAACAGTGGAGAATCCAGTGTGACCTGAGCAGAGTGAGTGGGGAGGGAGTAGCTATGGGGATGAGGTCAAGAAGGGTAACTTACATGCAGTCTGTGGGATTTTGTAGGTCACTCTGACTTGGCCTGAGATGGAAATCCTTTGAAGGATTTGAGTAGGCAAATGATATATTCTGTGTTTACTATGTTGAGTATAAGCTCTAGGGCAGTGATGGTGAACCTTTTAGAGAAGAGTATCCAAACTGCAATCCAAAACCCACTTTTACCTATAAGTGCCTATACTGCTAGGTGTGGTGGCTCATGCCTATAATCCCAGCATTTGGGAGGCAGAGGCAGGAGAGGACTGTTGTGAGTTTAAGGCTGAGCTCAAGGTCA
>PVIR01035157.1:0-16681 GCA_004026965.1 Petromus typicus | reverse complement strand
ACTCTCAGGGGCAGAGGAGGTCTGGGGGATTGCCATACAGACATGCCACCTGTATGTGCAGGAGAGAGATCCTGGGTACAATCGATGCCTCCCTCCCTTTCCCTGCTTCCTGCAGAGTCCCATGGAGCCAGCATGCAGCGACCCTTGGTGGCACCCCTTGGACAGTGCTGTTGGCTCTCCTGTTTCTTGCCAACACATGCCCTTTGGGACACGACGCCCCTGCATAACCACAGTCACATTAGCCTTGTCCCAGGACGCCGAGGGGAAATGGCTGACACATGGCTCCTGCTTTGCATGTGACTTCCATGGAGAACCAGACAGGAATGTTTTGTGGGACCTCGTAACGTGCGTCAGCCTCTTTTCCTCCTTGGGGCACCACAGGTGGGGGCAGGGATGAGGAGTTATAATTAACATGGGCATCCATGACCACGATGAAATGAATGGCCGCTCTGGAGTGAGGACTAAGACAGTTTATTTTCTGGTTAAATGTGTTCACTTTCAGTTCCTCACAACACCGAACATGAGAACAACTCTAACCCCAGAAAGAGAAGAGGCGAGACTGCTCTGAGCATGCTCAGCTGACTTAGGGCTCTCATTGTTTCAGGCTCCATCTTCCTTCTCTAGATTCTCTGGTTCTGCAAAGTTTGTGCTGGGTGGAGTGTCATTTCTAGGGTGAGGTCTATCGCAGAGCCTCGGAGTGCTGTTGGCTTGACTGTGGAGAAGGCTTAGCTCCTTCTAGAACATTCTGGAAAGTCCTTCCCCATTTGGAATGCCAGGAACAGGGGCTTCCTGAAGCCTGCATAGCTCTGGTCTCCCAGAATTTGATATGCTTGATTTTTCCCTAAGAGGCCTCAAGGCCTGGACAGAAGTGAGCAGGGACAGGGTCATTCATTCCCCAAGACTCAAACCCCTCTGGACAGGAGAGTCTGGTGGAGGCAGCTCTCCCTCAGCCTCCTCTGGATTTCTGTCTTTCTGTTCCTATCTTCACATTTAGTCTTAGCAGGTGTTTACCAAACCTGCCTTTAGGACTCAAAAGGCAAATGTTGCTTTTTATGATCGAACTTGACATGGAATGAATGGAAACCCATACTTCTTGACTGAGATCCTGTTCCTTACTTTGATGCTTCTTTTGAAGAATCTACTTTATACTCAGGCAGGAGTGCAGTCTTATTAGCTTCCGTTACGATTGTGGCTGGCTTAGAAGCTGCATTATGGAACCCCTGACGCTTACAGAATTCTTAGACTCTTTCTAAATCTAGTGGGCCCTGTCCCCCAGAGGAATTCACGCAGCTCCACACAAGTAACTCAAACAGTTTCAAGGGATTAAAAAACATCAGTGTGTCTATGCCTGAGGGCCAATAGCCAGGATGAGAAGTGAGGCGCTGGCCCCGGGAAGTTTTAAGAGCCATGTTCTCTAAAGGAGGTGCCCAGGTCTTTGGTTACCCGCAGTGGTTCCTCGGGCAGGTGGACTTCTGAGGACTCACAATGTTACTCCTTGAGGCTGAAACACGTGCCTGTTTTTCATGCTTTCACACTTGCTTAATATCCACCTTTTCCGCAGGCTGTAAATTCCACAAGAACTGAGGCCATGGTGTTTAGTCTACTACTCACCATTCGGCCCAGACACTTGCCCTGTGTGTGGCTCCGTGTTCAGCTTCTTAACCCATGGTGGGCTTTAGTTCCTCAAGGAGGAACAAGGGGGACTTCAGGAGGGTCTAAACTAACTAAGTCTGTGTTGTGGTTTAGATTAAGAATGACCCCCAAACTCTCCTGAACTCAGAGGAAAGGTGTTAGGACGGTGACTAGGTCAAGGGTGCTGTACTCATTGGTAGAGGTGGGGCCTCACTGGAAGATGAGGGTTGCCTTTCATCCCTTCTCTCTCTGCTTCCTGGACGCCATGATGTGAACAGCTGATCTCCTCGTAGGCCTTTCCGCCATGCCCTTTCTGCCTATGAGCCTGCCAACTGTGGACTGACAACATGAATCAAATAAACCTGTCCTTTCAGTTGTAGGCTGCTGGTATGTGGGTTGAGCTCACCTATCATGAGGACATAGAACTCCCAGACAGGGCAGCCCCTAGGTGGCCCCTGAAGGAACTGTCAACTCCCAAGCAGGTAGTGGTGGCTGTCCTGACAGCTGGACAGAGCATGGGGACATGGAATTCAGGCCAGGCTATCTTCAGAAATTGAGTCAGAAGGGGCCTGAGGGAACTTGGCCAGCAGATGTAAGATATCACCTACCAGCTGGTAGAGACCAGATTCGACCACATTCTCTGGGATAGGACTCACATCTTAACTATTTGAGAGAAGAGAAGTCTAGACTGGGTCCCAAGACAGAGATGGTTGCACAGGAAACAGGACAGGTGGCCATTTTCCATCACTGAGGTACAAAAGAGCATAGGGCAGGAGGTGCAAGGTCCTGGTCCGGAAGGGCTTTTCTAAGTCCCCTGCTGAGTTCTGGCTGATCACTTAGGGCAGCCATCTGAGCTATGTGACAGGTACATTTGTTCTCCACTTTCAGGGACAGTGCCAGGTCCCACTTCCTGCCTTACTCTATGCTTATTCATGGTCATGTGACCAGCTCTGGCCAATGGGCTCTGAGAGCTGGTAGCAGGATCCTTTCTGTGGAGAACTTCACAGTGCTTTTTCCCTCTGTGCTCCTGTGCTTCATGGTGGTGTTGGGCATAGCAGCTGCCATCTGCCTGGGTCCCTGAGTCACTTATGATGAAGCCTCCCCTTGCCTTCTTGTGAGAGCTCAGGAGCTGGTAAGGTACGAAGCTGTGCTGTCTTGAGCTCCTGAGACTTTAGCTTGTTTGACACTATTGATCACGCTGAGATGGAGGCCCACTATGGCCCACACCACAGTCTTCCATGAGCTTTGGGGCAGCTGACGCCCAGCTCCAGGGTGACTCCTGCCCTGAGTCCAGCTGAGGGTTCACTGGGAATCAAGGGTTTTTTTCTTCTAAATCAACAGCCATTCATTTTAGAATATTGGTGGATGTCTGGGAAAGTTGAGGTTGTAGAGAATCCCTCATTGTCCCATCTCCTCCATCATTAACACAGTGGTGCCTCTGTGGTGCTGATTGTGCTAATTATAGATGTGAATTGTGTTAAAATGTTTAAATAAAAATTTAAAGACTTTATTGCAGCAAAACACATATTGCTATTGATCCCCCTCAGAATACCTACCCTTTCCTTCAAACACAATTATCCCATTTTTCTGGGCACTTTCTGAAGCAGCTCTGGAAGTCTTCTTTCATCAATTTCTTTTCATGGGTGTTTAGATGCCCTAAATTGATCCAGAATATTTATGGCAATTTCTGTCAAATAAAATCATCACGGTGCGTCTTCCTCCACCTCACTCACCAGACCTGCCACCGTGAGACTTCTGGATCTTCCCCAAAGTCCAAATGACCATGAAAGACCAACATTCGGAATCAGTTCAGGACTTCAAAGTCACCACAACTGCACAACTAAAGATGTTCATGAAAGGGAGCTCCGGCGCTGCTTCAGAGAAACGTCACGCACCGTGGGAAAAGTGTGCTCAGAGTGCGGTGAGGATTCCAAGGGGCATTCAAGGTGGCGTGTCTTACTATAGTACATTTTAAACAACGTAAACATTGACCCCGTGTTTTGATGATTCCTAGAGTGAACCAACTCCAGCACATTAGCATCCATTTTCCCTGAGGGTTTTTATTGATATCACTGTCCTGCCCCTGGGTCCCAGCTGACATTTCCTTGCTGTGCCTAGGTTGGCCCTTGAGGCTATGACAGCTCCTCGCTGGCGGCCTTGACAGTGTTGAGGGTGCAAGTATGAGTTTCATAGCCTGTCTCTCCATTTGGATTTGCTCGCTGTCTCCCTGATGGCTGGAGGGGTCACAGGCTGTGGGGATGTGTAAGTGTGAATACGTGTGCATGTACTAGTGCGAGCCGGCTGTGGTGTGCTGCGTGAGCCTGAGTGTGAGTGTGAGTGAGAGACTGTAAGCCAGGCCTGGAGCAAGTCGCGCCAGCCCCACAGGGAACAGGTCAGCTTTAACACGAGTCCCCACTTGGCTTGCTCCCCCTGACCCCACTTTGAACCTGCCAGTCATGTCTCCTCCAGCCTCTGAGAAACTGAGCAGTCAAACATTTTGCTTTTCTGTCCTCACTAACTATAGCTTCCTGAGTTCCTAGATCACTGTACCAGGGCATTACCATAATTAACAATGTTCTGATACATATTAACGCTGGTTAATTCTTCCCTGGGAGATAGGATTCATGGACAGGGTGCCAGGGACGTGGGTGCACTGACTCCAGAAAACCAAGTAAACACACATGTCAGGCACCATCTAGTGCCATCTTGCGGGGACCTGAGTGTGGCTAGGACCAAATGCCTGATGGGGTCTTGAGCAGGTGATGAGCTTGGGCATCAGAGGCTTCCGGGGCACTCCCGGCTCTCCAGCCTGCCCTTCACAGACACGTGACAAGGCCAAGGCAGTCTGGCCTGGGGCTCCATGGTGCAGGTGGGAAGCTCCTCTCCACATTCCTCAGGCTGCCCGTGTACCCCACAGCACCCTTTCTGAGGCCCTGTCTGTGCCCTATGTCCTGGGGTTCAGCTCTGAGCGGCACCCGACCAATGGAGCTAACCCCTAACTGTGAGCAGCCTCTTGTCCGGGGTCACACTTCAACAACAGGCAGGCAGGTTGCAGGAGGCCTCCTCTGCCCCCTGGGGAGAGTGGGGAGGTGGCCTGGGAGTTTGTGACGCCCTCACCGCCGTCCAGGACTCATTTGGGGAAAAGGAGCAAAACCACAGGTGGCTATTTTTGCCTGAGTTGTTCTAATATCCGAAGCGGATCGTGGCCTTTCTGCTGAGGTTACTCAAATGTGGACTCAGTTGTGTCCTGCTTTTACGAGTGAGAAAGTCCCTGGTGGGGACACTTGAGCACCAAAGGCTTTCAGCCCAGACCTCGGTTTTTCCTACATCCTTTTATAGACCTTGTTTTTTTATTTTCTCTGTGCAGTCTTAGGTTCCAGCAAAATTGAGGGGAAAGTACAGAGCCCCTGAGATCCCACCCTGACTGCACACAGGCCACCAGTCACCACCGCAGTGGGACACCTGTCACACAGCTTTTACCAGTGCTCATGCACACCGGGCTCACTGCTGGCGTCAGGGACTCTGGGTCTGTGGAATGTGCAGCGGCACGTGCTCCAGTGTTGCCCTGTAGGCTGGTCTCCTGCTTTGCCCTGCTCCTTCTCTGCCCGACTCCTACCAACCGACTTGCCATCTCCACAGCTATGCATTTCCTGGATGTCACATGAGGCTGCTCAAATAACATGGCAAGCATTTAAGTGAACAGCAGTTACCATAGACACATTGCCAGAACCCTGCAGAATCCTCCCAGTCTTCGGACACCCTTATCCCACTGCCTCTGCCCTTTCTGAAGCAAGTCTGTCTGGAGTTCTCCTCGCGAGTCTCTCAAGCCAAGGAAGGAGATCTGAGTTCTCTCTGCTGTGAGTGTGTGCACGTGTGTATATACGTGTGCATGTACGCACATTCAGGGGGAGGCTATGCCAGCACTGAAAGGCCTATCATCTTCCTAATGGCTGTCA
The DNA here is from genome assembly GCA_004026965.1 of Petromus typicus. Taxonomy (NCBI): domain Eukaryota; kingdom Metazoa; phylum Chordata; class Mammalia; order Rodentia; family Petromuridae; genus Petromus; species Petromus typicus. The sequence continues at coordinate 11,093 of PVIR01035157.1, read as the reverse complement.
GCTATAATTTCTTACTTCTGAAATATGAATCAAACGTGAAAACATGTTAGAATTTCATAGAGTTGGCAATGGGGCCAGTGACGAGGACAAATGCTCTTTTTTGCATATGGCTACATTTTATTTCTAACATCTGTCCCCAGGAACTGTCTGCTTGCTGTGTGTCAGCCCCAGCAGGAAGTGCCCTGAGAACCTGCCACCTTGGCAAGAGTCTGCAACCTTGGCCAACAGGCCATGAGCAAGCTGTCTGCCAGCCTCTGTCCCCATAGGGACCTTGGCAGCTCTGAGGTGAGAAGGGTCCCCATATGTACTTCAGGGTCAGAAGCAGGGACGGAGTCCCCAGGAGCTGCTCGGCCTTCTATCCCTAAGCCTGCAGAGGTGACTCTCAGGGCAAAGAGGGACACTGGGTCTCCAACCTGCAGTGACAGAAAGGAGAAGACAGGAGAAAGCCACGCCCATGCCCACCGCACACAGCCTGGCCACAGCTAGCTATCTCTGGGTGGGGTGCAGAGACCTGAGCCAGCCATGCCTTGTCCCCTGGCATCCACCACAGGGACACACTTTCCATCTCTCCTTTCCCACACTGCAGCCTAGGAAGAGGTCAGCAGGCTCCAGGGCCAAATGCAGGCAGTCTGGAGTCTGCTGGACGGCCCCAGCCATGTCCCCTTGCAGAGGCAGGTCACCAGCTGAGGGTCGAGGGGTATTCAGCTTGCTGAGCCATGAGATAAGGAAGCAAAGGAGCCCAAGGGCCCTGCTGGCAGCTCACTTCTGGGGAAGGCTCTGCTGGTAGCTCTATCTCAGGCCTCTCACCCCTGTGCCCTCTCCAGAGCTTCATGTTGCTGGGCATAGAATCCTGCCTTTTGATGGAAGGCATGGAGATCAAAACTACGAAGCCCACCCCACCCCCCTTCGGAGGAGAATGTGAGAACACTGACGGAGTGTTACTGATATTGGGTGTCTGATGGTACGTGTGCACTGAACATGTAAAGAGCCTATTAAAAAGTAAAGGAAGCTCTCTTTAGTTATGTTGTTGTGGCTGCTTCAGTATCTTGAATGGATTTAAAACTTGTATTTTTCATGGTCATTTGGACTTTGGGGAAGAGTCAGAAGTCACACAGCGCCCAATCCAGCAAACAAAGTAGAGGAGGACACAGTGTCATGTCTTTACAAGCTGCCTTTCAATAGGATGGTAGCAGCGTCCACTGTATTTTTATCACAACTTTGATCACAAGACATGAAACACGACTCCCACAACTGCTCCAGGAAGTGGCAAGAACAACGGGTCAAGTGTGCCTGGTGGATTCACTCATGGTCAGCGAGGAAGGCCCGGCTGAGCTGGATCAGTCTGGTCTGGGCGCCGAAGACCCTGAGGACTGTTGCTGGTGGTATAAAAAGAGAACCGGAGGGGAAGATGGTGGGCTGTTGAATTTCTAGGAGAAGCTCCCCGTGGCTGGTTTCCCTGATCCAGACTTGCTGTTCTCTCATCACCGGAGGGGCTGGGTTCTCGCTGTCATGGGGGGAGCTCTGGTCTTCACCGTGAGCTTCACTTGCTGGCCCCAGTGCGGCCCCCTCAGCCTGGTAGTGGAGACCCCTCACTCCACTGGCGCAGGCTTTCTGGCTTCCACTATTGGCCTGTGGGCCTTCCTGGTGTGGACCCTCGATATGGACAAGCACAAGACATTTCCTGGGCTCCAGGCCCTCAGCTGGATTCTTGTGGGGCACTGCCACAGACTCTTGGCCCTCAGCTGGATTCTTTGGTCTCTACTGTGCAGTTGGACTCTTATTCTCCTCTGCATTTAACTTTTTGGGTTATTATAAAATAACCCTGTAACTGATGTGTCTGGTATTAAATCTGTTCCCCTGTAGACCCTGAGTTCAACAGTACTTGAAGTAAAGGGGGTTCATGGTAGTGTGTCTTTTACTGTAAGAAATCTTAAAAGTTTAAACAGCATTCTGCGGGCTGGGCCTGGGTGCGGATTTGCCCTATCTGTTTCTCTACGGGCACGAGTCTTTGTGGAGATGGGCAGGCTCGGAGCAGAAGTGGCCGGAGGGTCCGATGCCGGGTCTCACTGCCGAGATTTGTCCCCCCTTCTTCTGGCTCAGCGCCCCCTATATCTCTGTGGCTCTGGCATCACTAGGGGCAGCTCGGGACCAACCAGAGCAGCACCAGGACGGAAAGCTTTGGTTGTTTTAAGGGAATGACTCTGGCATGGACTCAGAGACCCAGGCTTTAAAAGCATTAAATAAAAACCCAAACCTCAAAATGCCAATCACAGCACCAAATGCTTCCATTATCTCCATGACCTGGGTGCTGCACATGCGTTGTCCATAGAGGCTGAAATCAATCCCGATGGCCCTGGCTTTGAGGCCCGGTGCAGGCTGTAGGTGCACAGCTCTGGCACAGAGAGCAGCAGCCGCCATGTGCATGGTCTTCCTGTCTTCACATTGCTGGCCACGGGATCAGGTGGCATCTCCAAATCTCCCCTCGGCCTTCCTGCCTCCGCCTCTCTCTCTCTCTCTAACTTCACATTTCTTGTCTGTTTTGAGTCAAGGCTTTGTTACACCGTCTGCCAGAAGCTCCTAACCCTACCTCAGGACCCCACTAGAATTCCTCCCTTGGCTAAGGCCTTATTGCCTGACTTAGTGAGCTAGGGCCTAAATAACCAATTACTACAGACTGAGGTAACATGTACCATCACTGTACTGGAGGAGGAATGTTTGAGCTCATGTGGCAGAGTTCTGGTGAGGACCCTTTGCTGAGGGACCTCTCCATGTCCAGTGTCTTCCCTTGGTGGGAAAAAGACCAAAGAGCTCTCTGGAATCTCTCTCATGCCCTCCCCTCTCCTAACCCCTCCGCCCCTCCTCTCCTATCTCTCTGCCTGAGGACTGAGCCCAGGCCTTTGCACTGAGTTACATCCCCAGAATCTTTTATATTTTTTACTTTGAAGCAGACTCACTAAACTGCCCCGTCTGGTCTTGAACGTGCCGTCCCTTGCCCTGGTCTCCCAGAGTGGTGGGCCTGCAGCGATGTGCTCCTCAGCAAAGCTCTGGGGTCCCTTCCAGACGGCACCCCTCCCCTTCAGAGGCTTGCTCATGACCACCTCCGTCACTGTCACTGAGGCTGAAAACAAGAGTGCTTAAAAACACGACTGCAGGAAAAATAAGCCAGTGACACCCTGCCCTGCAGCCTTGGGTTTTTAATGCAGCACCTACTGCATGCAGGGCACCGAGGACCCCTCCCTTCTGACCCAGAGGGACAGAGAGAGTCTCCCTCCAGGGGGGAGGCCGCCCACCTGACACTACATCTGACCTGGTGTGACACGGGGTCCCCACTGTTACGGCACACAGGGCGCTCGCCCCCTCTTCCTCTCAGAACCGCCTAGGAGCCCAGGGCCAGGCTTCCCACCATGGGCAGGGCTGGCACTTTCTTCTCTGTGGCCCTGAATGTGGCAAGCAACCCACGGCCACACTTGCTGCCGATCCCTCCTCTCTCAGGCCCTGGGGTCTCCTGGTCAGTGGTCCCCGCATGGCTGAGATATGACATCGCTCCGGGTGCTGGGGGTAAACTAGACGGAGAATAGGCGGGACCAGTGGGAGGCTGGGGCCTCCTTCAGTGCTGCGCGGTGCCGCGAGGATGTCACCTTGGGGCCTGGATCTAGTCCAGAGCCAAAGCTCTAGGAGCTGGTGTAGGAGGTTCCCGTCCTGGCTTAGGGGTTCAGGGCATGGCCTGGGTTAGGCACTCTGGGGGCTGGGGCAGGAGTGACCCCGATGGGGATCTCCGTCTTCTCGCCTGTCCAGGGAGTTGCGGGTGTGCGTTGGCCACATAGACATGAGCTGGTCCACAGATGGTGGGATGGACAGACCCAGCTGGCCCAGAACTGGTGGGATGGACAGGCCCAGGCAGGGGGGTCTCAGGAGGAAATGTGAGGCAGAGAAGGTAGCTGCTGGCCTGGCAGCACTTTCCAGAGATGCAGTAGTCAACACCACAAACACTCAGGCTCGGGCTGTCGTGTGGGCCTGGAGAGGCCAAGCAAAGAGGAGTGGTAGAGACTGACTCAGAGGGTCAGCTCCAAACACGTGAGGCCACAATCCCCAGGCGACCCCGGCATGAGCGGCTTGGGAAGGGAACAGCGGAGGCTTGTGTCTGCTCAGACTTGGACCTCGAGGGTCTGAGGAGGCCACATGCTCAGGTCTCACAGGTAGGGATCTGGCCATGGACTCCGGCCCTGGGAGGACAGGGCAATCTGGCTCTCTAGTTTCAGATAAAGTGTAGAGGCCTCACCAGCCTAAAACAAATCTCTTCCAGAGAAGCTGCCTAATGCAGGGCCTCTTTTGAGACACCCCACTAGCTGACAGGGCCGGGATGACAGGTACAGGGCAGGGGTGGCATTGCCCGGGGAGGGTAGCCTGCTCCCCACAATGCAGCAAGGTCACCTGACCTCACTGTGGTGTCAGTGCTATAATTACTGCTCACCGGGGGCGGTCATTATCATTAACCCTAGGCCCAAGGCCACCAACTTTGTTGGCACCTACTTCCCAGTGAAGTGTGTACCCTGTGCTGCTTGCTTTGCTCTTTTGAGTGTCCTTAACGCAGGCACGTTTGTGGGTGGGAATCCGGGAGAGAACTGCACAGAACTTCGGTGAACATGGGAAGCAGCATCTCTCCATGACCATCTCGGTCTGCTGCAGAGGCTGGAGCAAGGGGGCAGAGAGAGGAGGAAGTGACGTCAGGTGGTGATGGGGGGGGGGACGGAGGTGGGACGCCAGAGGACAAGGGCCCTCTTCAGGAGGACGACGCTGGAATCAAACCTCATTGGCATGCAGTTGTTCTGAGCAGCCTCGTGCAGTATGTCCTAGACACTGAGGGGTCGTGGCGGGCGCCACCTGAGGGTGTGCTAGAGCCCAGAGCGTACTTTCCGATTCTGCGCTGGGACTCACAGATCTGAGGTGTAGCCAAGACTTTGCAAGTCTGAGTTTCCCGGTGGTGCTGCTGTTGCTGCGATACTACGAAAACCACTTTAGTTCAAAGCGCCTCAATTATTTTAAAGTTCAGGAGTCCCTCGCTCAAACGAAATCTTTCAGAGGCAAAATAAAGCATTGAACAAGCCGGGGATAGAGGATCGGTGCCCTGCTGGGCGGCACCACTGCAAACTGGACGGAAATCCTGAAATCTGGCCTTGGCTTTAGACCAAACCCCCACGGTACAAGTCAGATCTGGGGTGGAGCATCCTGAAAGAATTGGATCAGATTGTCCTGTATCCAGCTGGAGCTGCGGTGGCCTGTGTCTCAGTTCACCCTCCTCCGGGCTCCCCAGCCTGGGACAGTGGGGACACCCCTGTTACAGGAACTTCAGCTATGCTGAGGCTCCCTGCCCCGCACCATAGATCCACCAGGTGGCAGCCTCGGCCTCCCGCCTTCCCAGCTGCTCAGAGCCCTCTTGTCCCCTGGCCAGTAGGAGCAGAGCTCATGTTGATCGCTGGCGGTGGGGTAGCACGGATGGGCCTGACACACATTAACTCCAAAGCCAGGTGGAGGATCCCTGTTTTATACATAAGAAACCAAGGGAGGCAAAACAGCGGGCCCCGGGTCACCCAGTCAGTGCTGAACTCAAAGCCACGTCTGCAGAGCTGGGTGTGGTAGCATGTGCCTATAATCCCAGCACTCTGGGAAGCTGAGGTGTATACAAGTATGAACCCAGTCTGCATAATTTAGAAATTTAGGGAGTCCTTGTCTCAAAACAAGAAATAAGGAAAGAATTAGGGATGTCGCTCAGTGTGAAGGCCCCAGTACTGCAAAACTAAATAGATAAATAGATAAAAAGTAATTTAAAAAATTATTTCCAGTCCCAGGCCTTGTTGCTTTTTTTTTTTTTTTTATGAGACAGGATCTCACTTTTATAGTTCAGGCTTACCCTGATCTCAGCCTTTAACTCCCAGCAATCCTCCTGCCTTTACCTCCCAAGTGCTGGGATTACAGGCGTGACCACGCCCGGCATTGTTATATGTGGTCGCTAGGGATAGAACCTGGGTCTTTGCATTTGCAAGGCAGGCGCCAGAACCATTGAGCTAAATCCCCGGCCTTTGGTGGGCTTTTTTAAGGGAGGTGCTGTGGCTTCTATCAGCTGTGAGGCAATGAAGGCGAGAATCCTGAAGCCCTCCCACAGCAGCAGCACAAATAATTAGAGCAGACAACTGCATCGGGCTCGGAGTCTGCACAAAGGCTCTTCCCGCCTGCAGGGAGGGCTACAGCGGCAGGGGCAGCTCAGCTGGCAGAGAGGAAAGCCTCCTTCCTTCCTCACTCCTGTTCGCTTCACCTGGAGACAGGCTTCTCTCGCGCACAGCGGGCGTCCCTTCGTTTTTGAGGCTGCAGCGACACCGTGTGGCCATTTTCAAAGACAGTATCTTAAATTGTTCTTCCATTTCATCCGGAGAAGCAACTGACCCAGTCTCTCTGACCCAGCTGAATTTTCAGGGGCACTCTCTTCCCAGCAGGCTGATCACCTTTGCGCTCCGAAGGCGGGCTGCGTGGTTCTCTTCAGGCGACCTTAGGAGAGCGTGGACACAGCGCTCCTGCGGCTGGCCTGAGGTCTCCGGTCTTCTACACTCCGCACCCCACCCCCGCACCCCACCCCCGCACCCCCAGCCTGCGGCTTCCTCTCAGAGATGAGACTGAGACCAAAGAGACTGCCTCGGGGTGACCTCCAGACTCGAGTGGCAACAGAGGTCCCCGCGGAGAGCAGAGAGGGGCAGTAGGGGTTATGTACGCTGCACAGGCGTCGTGCAGGAGTGAGAGAGACCAGGAGCATTACGAGGTTGCCCTTGAAGGCCGCCTGAGTCAGGGAGTGTTGCATCAGCTTCTGCTAACGTGAGGTGACTGGCGGGAGTCATCTGCTTTCACAGAACCTTCCGTCCCTCAGAGGTGGGGGCCCCAGATGACCAAGAGCCCCCTGTCACCTAACCTAATGCTCAGCTTCAATCTACAGCTCACACCTTGGTCGAGGTGTTTACCTGAGTGCCGCCCATCACTTCTGAGTCCCAGAGGGAAGAAGGAAGAAAATGTCAAAGGATGCTACCAGAGGCATAAGCTTCCCCTTAAACAGGGTTTCCGAAGGTTTCACCTGGGAATTTCCTTTTTATCTTATTGTCTGTTCCCACTAGCAAGGAAGGCTTGAACTACTTTCCTAAACTGGGCAAATTCCTAAGAAAGAAGTGCTGTAATCCCAGCACTGTGAGAAGCAGGAAGACCACAGGTTTGAGCCCAGCCTGGGCAGCCCAGCCTGGTCTATGTCAAAATAAAAATGCTTTAAAAGGATTCAGGGGGAGACTGGGGTTCATGCCCAGTACCCGATAGAAAAGCAAAGAAAGAAAGAAGGAGGGAAGGAAGGAAGAAAGATTGAAGATACAGATGACTAAAAGCCTTGCTCTAACCAGCTATGTAAGAATAGCTGCTGTAGGACCAGGGCTTTAGCTCAATGGTTCCAGTGCCTGCTTTGCAAGCATAAGGTTCCAGGTTTGATCCCCAGTAAACACATACAATACCAGGCATGATGACTCACACCCACCAGCAATCAGAACCACATACCCCAGTGCCAGGCGTGGTGGCTCACTCCTGTAATCCCAGCACTAGGGAGACAGAGGCAGGAGGATTGCTGTGAGTTCGAGGCTGATCTCAGGGCCAGCCTGAACTACAAAGGAGACCCTGTCTCAAAACACTGACTAAATAAATAAATAAATAAATAAAGAGTAGCTGCTGTTTCCTTCAACTTTGTATGTTTACGTGAACTCATCTTCATAATACCCCAGCCACAAGTTTGATACCCCATTTCACAGATGTGGAAGATGATGTTTAGTAAGGCTATGTCACTTGTACCATATCTAGTAAAAAATGGAGACAAAATCTAAACAGATCTGACCCCAGATTCCATGGTCCTGATCCTATGACACTAGTCAAAGGGCTGGATGCACAGGACTCAACCCACATTCTCTACTTGAACCTGCCGCCTTGGTTAAAGGGAGTTGTTTGGCCTAAAGCTTTTTCCATACCTAATGAACTGCAATCTTATTTGATATGCAAATAAACTGTAACCTACTCTCCTAGTAGCCAACCCTCAGCCAATCACAGATAGCCCAACCTTGTTCTTAGAAGACAGACATAAATGGTAACTAATCAGAAAGTGATGCCTGTACGTCATTTACATTTTCTGTACTGGCTAATTCCTTTCTTTCTAGCTCATGGGGTGGACACGGCATTCTAAACTATTTCTGGTTTTGACTGTTGCTTGATTCGGGTCTGGAATTTCAAAACCCTCTAAGACCTGCAAAGTTTGATTTGTCATTGTCTTGTGTTTTAATAATAATAACATTTATTTTCAGTTATAAATGCAAAAGACAATTTTAAAGTATTCTTTTTGAGAAGATGCTGCTACCAACTCCACTACTGTTGAGAAGGCAGAGCATGTAATAGAATAGTTTGTGTCTCAGTAGGAAAGTTTGCCCAAGAGCTGACTTTCCCCAGGTCCTCAATCCTCGTTCTACTTGGCTGCTGCTTTATAATCCCAAGGAAAAATCTATGTGAACATGAATCTAGGCTGTTTTGGTTTAAGAGTGATCAGTCTAGGGACCGGGGATTTAGCTCAGTGGTTCCGGTGTCTGTCCGGCAAGGTCCTGAGTTTGATCCCCATAAACCACAATGCCAGGTGTGGTGGCTCACACCTGTCATCCCAGCACTTGGGGGACAGAGGCAGGAGGATTACTGTGAGTTCGGGGCTAGCCTGGGCTACATAGTGAGTTCAGGGCCAGCCTGAATTACAACAGTGAGATCCTGTCTCAAAAAAAAACTAAAATACAAAAAAAAAAAAAAAAAATGAGGCTTAACAGAGAAGAAGTCAGTTTGGCTCTGTTACCAGTGGGTTCAGCCCTCAGTCGGCTGCCTCAAGGCAGAAGCAGCATGGTGGAAGGGCCTGCGGAGGGCCACTGCCCATCCCACAGCAACCAGGAAGCGGAGAAGCCAGGAGGCTGACGGGAGCTCAGCTTCCGGGTTGTGCCCCACTGACAGCCTCCTCCGAGGCTAGGCCACAGCCTCAGTGATCTCTTCCTTGAGGAACCCACAGATGAGCACAGTGCCCCCATGGTCCAGTCCCTTCCACACACGAGTCTTAGGGGGGCATCTGAGATCTACACCACAACGGGCTCCAAAGGACACCTCAGCAGACACAGGAGCAAGGTGAGGAGTCGGGACCCTCGTGGACCCAGACGTTGACAGAAATGCTGGCAGAAGCTGAGTGTCTAGCCAGATGCTGGGTGTGCACTGGGGTGTCCTGATCCCTGTGACATCAAGCCGCTGAGCTAGGGGAAGTGCGCTCCTGATGCAATCCAAGAGTCCACATATACTCTATCTTTTAAAATCGTCTACTTCTCATAGGAGACGGCCATGTCTCTGCCCGCCGGAAGTAGTACCCTCACTCCTGTTTCTGAAGTTCCTTGACAGAGGCTTACACCACCCCATCCACTTTCCACTTCCACACACCAGGCCTGCTTGACCAAGGGTGTTTCACTCTCTTCTGGTTTTAGAGAACTTTCCACTGAGGAGAAACCCTGGCCCAGGAACGGTGAAGCCTGGGCCACCTCCGCCTGCGGTCTGCTCCTCTGGTCTTGCTTGTGTATGACTAGACGGACCACCTGCATCTAAAGATGGGTTCTCACCGGCCCAACCACTTCCTCAGCTGGGGTCTGAAGAACAAAGTTCAGCCCAGAGTAAAGGGGAGAGAAAGGATGGGGCAATTGTGGCTACACGGCAACTCTGTGCCCACAGTGAAGGCTCTGTCTCTCTCAGGGCCCGACATGCTGACAGTCCTGTGACTCCTGTGACCGTCTGCTGTGAAGTCCACACAGCGGCCTCCCACTGTACTGAGTGTAACAATAAAATGAACCTTTGCAGCCGAGGACACTGAGATTTGGGGGATGCTTATTAAAAGCACCCATACTGACGCACACACTTGACTTTACAAGTGAAGAAGGAAAAGATAGAAGTCTCCAGAAAGTAAAGAGAAATTTTACACAGATGCACAGGCTTTTCATTTTGGGGCATGTCCGTTTAGGGTTGTGCTGAGCACACATGCATGTAGGTGAATGAGTAGATATTTGTTTTCTACCCTCTTGTCCCTGGTTAGTTTTTTAACCAGTTTACTGGCTCAGGCCCAGTAAGATTAGAGAGGTACAGAGAGGGTGCGAGCATGGACCACAGGGTTGGGAGTAAGCACCATCCATTAAAATTGAATTAAATAAAGGCAGAGGCAGGAGGATTGTGATGTGAGTTTGAGGCTGAGCTCAGGGCCAGCCTAAACCACAAAAGCGAGACCCTGTCTCAAAAAACCTAAAAAAAAAAAAAAAAAATGAATTAAATAAAAATTCACCTTCTCTGCCAAACCATCCACAGCTTATATCCTCCACAGCCATGGCAAAGATAGCGCAAACACAGAACATTTCCTCGGCACGGAAAGTTTTCTCAGTGAGAGTCAGTGCTGAAAGGCTTCAGCTGCTGAGAAATCTGGAAAAATGCCTCAACCTGACAGCTCATATACAAAGAATTCCACACGGCCTTCCTCAAGTCTGACAGCAATTCTAATAATGTAAATGATATTACCAATAATGATGTGTAAAGACTGAAATTTCCAGGCTACAATTTTTTAAATAACCATGCTGGAGGCAGAACTTAAAAATCATTCTTTCTTTAGAAACCAACGCAAAATTGTCACAGGACAATATGATTAATAGTATGTGAATTTAAGGGAAAAAAAGGAAGAAAAGAAGGCAGGAATAAAAATACAATAAAGGTGTCAGGAATTGATAAGAGTAGTTTTCAGCATTTTGTGGTATGCTCTGCCAAGTTTTAAACTTTTAAATTTACCTTTTAAAAAATCCTCAGTCTACACATACTTACTGTCACCCCTGGCATTATATTTCCTCCTTTAGGTTGTTTTTCCTAAGAAGTCCGCTCTCCTACCCCCAAAACAAACCACCACACAAGCTTCAGTTCGTATCAAATCTTACCTGCCTTGGACAGACCTGATCTCGAAAAGTAATTAGGATATTTATAGC
>PVIR01035156.1:0-16688 GCA_004026965.1 Petromus typicus | reverse complement strand
CTCCCAGTAATTTATATGATCAATCTTTTTCCTATCCTTCTTCAAGAAGACTTAACATCTTTTTCCAGTGCAACTGTACACTCAGGAAAGAGAAATTATCAGAGATCTCAGGGATTAGTCGTGCTGGTTCTGAACTAACACTGATTCTAGAGGATCCAAAATGTTATTGCAGCTCTCCTGTAAGAGTAGAAGCCTATGAAGGTCAGATGATAAATTGAATTTTAGCAAAAGTCCAACTCACAGTGGATTCAACAGGCCCTAAAATCAATTCTCTAGGCATTTTCCTTGCTCCAGAATTCATCATTGAGATAAGATATGCTTGGTGCATGGCAGAATCCTTACATTGGTTCCTTAATCAGTAGTGTGAGGGGTATTATGACTAGAAGTCCAAATGGAAGTCATTAGAGTTATCTTCACCTAGTAAAATAGTAAAACAAAAATAATATTACATCCCTGGAGAAATTGATGAGATTAGTGACATTTTCAAGAGCTTGAAGAGTAGGGGTGGTGGTTTTCATCTCACTTCTATTTAACTATGCCATTTGGCATGTGAGGAAGACAGGCAGATCTTAGAAAATGACAGGAGATTACTGTAAACTGAATTGAGTGGTGACTCCAACTGCAGCTTCTGTACCACATGTGATTTTCTTGCTTAAGCAGATTAATACATCTCTTGGTACTCAATATGCAGCAACTGATTTGGCAAAGGCATTCTTCTGCAAAGGCCCATTAGCCACAATTTACTTTCAGCTTTCAAGTACAGCAGTACACTTTTACTGTCCTTCTTCAGGGTTATAGTAACTCTTTAGCCCTGCATCACAACTTAGTTCATGGGCATCTTGATTTCCTTTCTCTCCCACAAGGTATCACACCGTTCCATTTATGCTGATTGGACCAAGTGAGCAGAAAGTTGCAACCAATCTGATTTGTCAGTAAAGCATTTGTGAGCCAGAATATGAGAAATAAGTCCAGTTAAAAGTCAAGGTTTTTCTACTCTAGTGATATTGTAGGTGTCCAGTGGTGTGAGACATGTAGAGATATCCCTTCTAAGGTCAAAGGTAAGTTATCACATCTGTTCCCTCTATCATTCCAAAAGAGGCACAATGCCTAGTTAGTTTATCTGAGTTTTGCAGAGAACACATTCCTCACTCAGGTCTTTTACTATGATCCATTTATTCAGTGACTCAGAAACCTGCTAGTTGAGTGAGGAGGCCCCAAACCAAAGAAGGCTCTGCAGGAAGTCTAGGTTGCCATGCAGTTTTCTGTGCCACTCTGGCCATATGGCTCAGCAGATCCAATGATCTGCTGAGGCTAGAGATGCTTTTTGGAGTCTCTGGGAGGACATCATAGGTGAGTCGCAGGAGAAGCCTTTAGATTTTGGAGCAAGGTTCTACTACCATCTGCAGACAATTACTCTCCCTTTGAAAAACAGCTCTTGGCCTGATGCTAGGCCTTGGTGGAACCTGAATGTTTGGTCAAGGGACACCAGGTTACCACGTGACCTGAAATGCCAAATTAAATTGGATCAACACAGCTCTAGGTATGACAGAGAGGGTTTACTGAAGACAGAAGATATACTGTAGGGCTACCTGTTATCAAAATAGAATAACAGTAAAATAAAGAAGAAAGGCTCACTTCTGTTTCTTCCAAAGAGCTCCAATCTTTTTTTTTTTTTTTAGGTTTTTTGAGACAAGGTCTCACTTTGTGGTTCAGGCTGGCCCTGAGCTCAGCCTCCAACTCACATCACAGCAATTCTCCTGCCTCTGCCTCCCTAGTGCTGGGATTACAGGCGTGAGCCACCACGCCCAGCACTGTAGTATGTGTGGTACTGGTTGCTTCTGGGCGTGAGTCTCCACACCCAGTATATTGTATGTGGTTATGGGGGATCAAACTCGGGTCCCTGCGCTTGCAAGACAGGTGCTGGAACCACTGAGCTAACTTCCCAGCCCCAAAGAGCTCCAATCTTCACCTTTACATTGGACCCTATCTTGACTTCCATTGAGGACTCTTGGGCTCCAGAACACTCACTTCATCCATCCATCAGACCCTTTGGCCTTCTGACATGGACCTGCACAGGGCACTACAATGAGCTCTAGGCTTTCACTCAGGTCCTTTAGATCTCCAGTGTGTGGAAGCCCTTTTGCACTTTTCTACACTTGAGTCTGAAGGCAGCCATTGTAAGCCAGTCTTGTAAATTCTTACATATTTGTACATCTTGCATGATGAAATCTATTTCTCTAATAAGTGTTAACTGATACACATAGTGAATATTACAGGGATGAAGACTAACTCACCTCGGCATCTCTGGAAACTTACCCAGAGCTGACAGTTGGATTATTTGGAAATGTTTATTGTAGGCAAGGGATTTAGCTCAGTGGCACTTTGCTGCGTGGCAAGGACAAGGTCCTAAGTTTAATCCCTGGTACAAAAAAAAAAAAAAAAAGAGATAGTTATTGAGTTAATGAATAATGAATTGCACTGTAGGACCATGTCAACAAATCAAGAATTTAGTTCTAAATGTGTTCATTTATGTCTATAAGGTGGCAGATACTAGGCCAGGTGCCAGGGATTCAGATGTTAAAGAATCACTGTTTCTCACAGTGAAGTTGCCAAAGCCTAAAATAGAGAAGGTTGCATGAGAAAGAATGATAACACAGAGTGGCCAGTGGCCTCAGAGAGGTGTGAAGGAAAACCACAAGGAAGCTATTTGTGAATGTCATGAATGATTGAATGTGGGCAAAGTTACATGGATCAACCTATTAAAGATTAGCTACTGAGCCGGGGAGTTAGCTCAGTGGTTCCGGCGCCTGTCTTGCAAGTGCAAGGACCCGGGTTCGATCCTCAGTAACCATGTACAATACTGGGCGTGGAGACTCACCCCAGCAGCAATCAGCACCACACACCACAGTGCCGGGCGTGGTGGCTCACGCCTGTAATCCCAGCACTCAGGAAGCAGAGGCAGGAAGATTGCTGTAATATGAGTTGGAGGCTGATCTCAGGGCCAGCCTGAACCACAAAGTGAGACCCTGTCTCAAAAAACCTAAAAAAAAAAAAAAGATTAGCTACTAAAGAGAGGTAGAATGAATTATGTAGGAGCTAACAGGGTCTACATCTTAATGGCTTTGATTTTATGCATGAAAACATGATGAATATTTTACTCCTAAGCAAACAGTAGAGTTGGTTATGTGGATAAACAGGAAAAGTGAGCACATGGACAGGAGAGATGGTGCATTCTTGAGATTGGGGTGAAAAAGGGTGAGGTTTTAGTCTACCAGCCATTTTCTTTTTCACCATTTCATTCTTCTAAGCTAGTTGCTACTAAAATAAATTGTGGAAAAGTGTATGCTTTGGAATGATAACTCAAGTTATTTTTGGTGTTATCTAAAGAGCAGAACAATAGTTACCAATGTGTTTTCTGTGGCTGTGTAACAAATGAGCCGCAGTGACATTCAGAACCCTCAGTGTCTACAGACTGGGAATCCAGACACCTCGAGCCAAGTTGTACCCACAAGGAGCTATCATCTGTCAGCTGGGACTGCAGTCCTTGAAACTGTATAGGGCATGGCTATGTCCCAGCACTCATGGGACCAGGGTCAGGCTTTAGATTCTTGTGGATTGCTGGGCGTAGGACCTCCAGCTTCTGGTGGCTTTTGGACTGTCCCAGCCGTGGACCTGAGGGCTTCTCTAGAGCGAAGCTGAGGTCTCACAGAGCAACAATCAAGGCAGCACTTTCTGTTCCACTAACCCTCAGACGCACTTCAGCACATCTTGCTTTGTTACTGAGAAATAATGATATACTGAGGGAAGAATGGAACAGAGGCAGCAGCAGGTGCCCTGCTCCTATAACCAGCTCCTGTCCTTTCTCCAACTCTCAGGCAATATGGACAGCGCAGGAGTTTTAGACTGGCCAGGCTTTCTGGCTGCCCTGAGCTGAGGCACAAGCACCTTATTCATCATCTTACACATGCTCCCTCACCTCTGCTCAACATCAACCAGTGTGCTGGATGCTGGGGTACAATGGTGTTCTGAGTGGATTGTGTCCCCCAAATAGTCTACATAGCAACATCTAAAGCCTCTGTTTGGAGATGAGGTCTCGACAGATGAACTGTACCTGAAGGAGGCCATTAAGGCAAGCCCTGATCCAATGAATGGTCTCTTTGTGAAAAGGTAAATGTGGACAAGGGTAGAAGCTACGAAGACACAGGGAGGAGACCTTGTGAGTGTGGACACAGCTGTCTGCAAGCTCAGGAGAGAGGCCCAGAGCAGATCTTCCCTCAGAGACCTCGGAAGAGGCCAGTCCAGCAGACACCCTCACTTAAGCCATCTTACCTCTGGGACACTGAGATGACGGATTCCCATTCCTCGGTTCTTCCATTCTGCCCCAGTTTGTGGTGCTTGTGAGGACATCCCTGGCACACTAATGTCAAGGACGAACAGACGGTCCCATTTCCTGCAGTCCCAGAGTTACAGCCTAAGGAAGAGACAGGTGTCAATCAGATAACCAGAAGACAAATAGATAATTGCAACTCAAAAGAAAGACTCTTGAGAAAAGGAACTGTTCTATGCATATAGAAAATAAAGACCCTCTGGAACCCCACACACTCATCCCTAAAGGATAGTGTATGTTGACACGGGAGAGATGTGCATTTACCCTGCATGACTCCTGAAGGATTCTAAACAAAACATTGCTTAGAAAATCCAAACAGGGAAAATCCCTGCTTGTATCTCTGAAAGTGGCAGGGGCTATAATGCCTCCCTTCGGCAGACCTGACCTTTCTTTAAACAACTGATTACACAACGCTAAGAAGTTATAGCCTTAAAATAAAATTTGATATTTAAACCAAAATCAAAGCTAGTTCACCATTTTCATGATCTGAAGGAGGGATAAATTGTGTTAAGAAACTGGACCTGAGTTTAATGTTCTGTTGGCAGCCTGATGGCGATTCCCCTCTTCCTGTGCAGCATTTCTTGAGAACACAAATGTGAGGAAAGTAGGAACCACTCTGAAAAGTTTTTAGAAACCATCTTAGTTATCTAGTTGGAAACCACAGTGTTGATAGTAGATTTGGTTGGCATATGAGTCACCTTATATTCAGCTGTCTGAGAAGCTCAGATTTCACATAGAATGATCTTCAGAATCTGGGGCATGTGTCAGATGGTTTTAACTTACCAAAAGGCTCTCTTCTGTTTTGATTTCCTACATCCTACTTCAGGCCAGATCCTGTTTAGAGCATGAATGTTGGATTTGACACAATAGGCTGTGCTATTGATACCTGACAGATAGTGACACTGAGTTGTCTATGTAGATGTGTCTTTGGGCCACCTCTGAGGTAGGCAAGGGCAGCCAGTGGAAGCACAGCAAGCACTCGCTCTGGACCCCAACCTAAGCTGTGAGCCGGATGGAAACCTCAATCTACATCTTCTTACTCCTTGCACCTGTACTGTCTGCTCTCCTTGACCTGCCTGAGGGCTCCCTGTCTCCTGTTGAGTTGCCAGCCTTTCCCTGTCTGGAGCCCTCTGATGGGGGCTGGGGCTGGCCTCATAGCCCTGGGAGCACATTTGCTCAGATCATCTGAGTGACTGTCTCATGCTTGCTGCTGTAGGAATTCTGTCCTACACCCAGAAAAGTGTCTGGCACGGGGAGACATTCTTGCTGTGTTGGGTCCTGGCCAGCCCTGTCCTCTGCTCCCAGTGTCTGTGTCAATGATGACGATAAGGGCCATGGAAGAATCACCATATAGCAAGGCAAACTGGAGTCCTTTCTGATATCCACATGGCACAAATTGGAGAATGGCATGGGTGGCAGAGGGAGGCCATAGGCTCTTGTGTCTTGTAGGTGTGTAAAGGTGGTACCAGGACCCTGACACTGAGACCTGGCATGCTAGTGATGTATCTTGGGCTCCAGTGAAAGACAACACAATGTCAGAGGTTAAAAGTTTTTCGTGGAAATAACAATGACACCTGGTAATGGTCTGTTTCATACATTTTCTCCAACATTGCTTGTTCTGTCTCTCTCCCTCCCTACCCTGTTGTCTTCACACACACATGTATGCACACGCGCACATATGCACACACATGTGCACCCCAACTACATAAGGATTCGATTAAGCACTGTCTCTAGACACACTATTTCAAAGGATGACAAAAAAATCACTGAATTCAGGATAAACAGTATTTAATTATATCTCAAAAATCAAAGTGAATTTTAAAAAATCTTAGATAAACATCAGATCTTTTAACAGAGGTAGGATTGATATTCATTTTTTCCTTGTCCCAGGGCTCAATATAGTTGAGCACATAATTGATCCTGTCTTTAGTTCATATGTTGATATTTTATTATGAATTTTTATGTTTACTTTGACTCTTTACGTATTGCATCAAAACAATGAACACAAAAACTATTTTTCTGGGGCCAGGGATTTAGCTCAGTGGCTCTGGTGCCTGTCTTACAAGTGCAAGGACCCAGTTTCGATCCCCAGTAACCACATACCATACTGGGCATGGAGACTCACCCCAGCAGCAACCAGTACCACATACCACAGTGCTGGGTGTGGTGGCTTACGCCTGTAATCCCAGCACTCGGGAGGCAGAGGCAGGAGGATTGCTGTGATGTGAGTTTGAGGCTGAGCTCGGGGCCAGCCTGAACCACAAAGTGAGACCCTGTCTTAAAAACCCTAAAAAAAACCCTATTTTTCTGGATTACTGAGGTTTTGGAAGCTGTATTCTGTTCTGAGTACACAGTGCATGACCCCTCATCCCTGTGCAGGGCTAGCATCCACAGGGATCAGACACACACAGACACACAGACATGAATAGGCAGACAGACACATAGAAACAGACACAGGCACATGCAAATACCCTCCAACACATGTAGAAATACACAGACATACAAACACATGTAGACATACACAAACAGATATATGTAGACACTTAAAGGCAGACACACACAAGCATACACCCACACAGGAAGATTTATACAGACATATGCAAACACGCGCTGACACACAGACATGCACAACACACAGATACACACAACATGCAGGCACATGCAGATTCCCGCAGGTAGACATACACACACATTTTAGCAGTTTAAAAAAATTTTTTTTTTTTTTCCTGAAGACATTGTACTCCCCACAACTCTTTCTTGCACATGATGCGTGTGGCTTGGTGTCACCATTCCTTAAGGACAGTGACTCTACTGGGTAATAAACCTCACACTCATCTCTGCTTATGCATGGTTTCACTTTCCTTGGTTTCAGTCCCCTGGCCAACCACAGTCAACCACATGCAGAATTTCAGAAACAGACACAGAGAAAGTGGGGATGCCTTTTCACATAACTTTATCATACAATATTATTCCATTTTACTGTTAATTATTGCACTTCATCTCTTACAGCACCTCATTTATAAATTAAACTTTGTCATAGCTCTATGCATGTCTTAGTCACTTTTTCATTGTTGGGACAGAGTACTCGACATCCATAAACTGAAAGAAGAGAGTTTCTTGGGGACTGGGGAGACTGCCAGGTATCCTCAAGGCAGGAAGGGGGTGAGGGAAGGGCCTGGTGGAGGAAAGCTGTGACCAAGAAGCAGAGGGTGAAGGAGGAGGTGTGGAGGTATATGTACCCTTCCAGGTCACATTTCCAGTGACTGCCTCCTCTGATCAGGACCCAGCTCCTAAGAGCAAGTCAGCCATGAATTCCTCAGTGGGTTGGGGTTGGGATATGGGTTAGGACCAGGGATGGGGGTGGGGAGGGGATGTTAACTTTGATTCAGTTCCAAACTAACTGGGAAAACATGGAAATGATTACCGTCTGGAGTGGCTGTGAATGAAGGTGGTGAGGAGAGGTGGTCTGCTGTCAGGGCGCCTGCAGTCAGGACTTGAGGCTAGACTCCTTCCCTCAGATCTTCTACTTTTGACTCTGTGTTGAGACCCAAGAGAAAAAGCCACACCTCAGATGATCAAGTGAGTCAGGTGGGTGACAGCTACAAATGCTGCAGTGTGGCACAGAAGCAGGATGGCACACTGTCTTGATCAAAATAGCAGAGGCGAAGAGCAAATTAGCTATGTACAAAGCAGGAAGTATAGGATGGGTGGGATTACCCATGGTTTTCTTGGCCACCCCTGGCCCTTGTTCCCCTCTCAGATGTTCTGAAATGCCATTTTTGGCAAAGATACGTGGGAAAAATATTATATGTTGATGAAAAGAAAATAGGAAGGTTTCCACTACCTGCCTCCCCCAGGTTCATAATGAAATGTCATGAACAGGAAGGAGCCAGTATTTCTTTAGAGTGAAAACACGATGAATGAAAGCTTCTTATAAGCACTAGAATACTCTGGTAGAAGTCAAAGCACTATTGTGTTCTGGTAGGGAATTGTAGAGACGAGCTGTGATCTGAGTAGGGCAGTGTTTCGAGAAAGTTCCCAGCTCCTGGACAAGGCATGCCACCTCAGTTATACTAGAGAAGTGTTGTGCAGGAACCATGTGCTTTGCACTAGCCTGGTTCTACACACCTGTCCTCTGCTACCAACTGCATGAATTGTAGAAGGCAGGGACCCTGTTATATTTGTTCATTTGTTTCCTCTACACCAGTTTTTAAGTGTCCATGATGTACACAGTGCTACCCACCAAAGATATGCCTAAGTATATTGTTCACATACAACATATATATTTACTATAATACAGAATCTGCCAAAACTGTGTACATTAGGAAAAGCAATACTTGTAAATACATTGAATTTCTAAATTTATTGAGACATCATGAGATTCTACAAGTTACCTTTGGCCTAGAGGTGATTATAAGAGGTACTCAAAGTGGTGGCTGTTGGCTTCCAGACATTTGTTAATATGGTGAGTTGCTGAAATGTGTATGCAGTTTTTTGGTGAACTCTCTATGGATACTATCATATATATGATAACATATATACTATAATTTATATAAATATATACTACACTGTGCACTATAAAATATATACTATTAAGCAATAATATATTATAAAATATATTATAACATATATTCTGTAATATATACCGGTGATTGTGAACCTAGACCACATGTGCTTATACTGTAAGGGGCTGTTTGCTCTCATCAAAAGATCTAAAACGTTTTCTATCACTGATATTATACTATTATATGTGCTATAATACAGTGTGCTAAAATATATGTGTACACACTTGGGCGGCTGATTTTCGTGGAGTGATGGGTGATACAAGCTCATCCAGAAGGACAGTCATTAAGCACAGGACTGAAATAGGCAAACAGAGAACCAGAAACCACAGACATAGAAAGCGCTCTACGCCAGATCAGCCATGCTCCCTGAAAGAGGGTTCCATGAAGCCAAAACCAGGGAAGTAAGAGGCTGGCTGCTGTGTGAGCTCTGCCCCTGGCCATGCACTTAGAGCTTTATCCAAGTCATTTCATCCTTTAATGCTGCAGCAGTGTTCTCCCCATTGTAAAGAGAAGGAAACTGAGGTGCATAAAATAATTATTCCATGTCAAGGCTGGATCTGTCCCTGCCCCCTAACACCTGGCCTTCCTCTATCATACTCTTGCCCTCAGTGTTTAGGATTTCAAGAAAGAGGGCACAGCCTGGGTCCTGCGCAGAGACCCTGAAGGTACTTGGCACAGCTGACATGTGTGGTAGTGTTTTCCATGTGAAAGATTCCATGCAAACAATCAATGTCTCCTCTTCTTCTGCAAAGGAGAACCTGCAGCCAGAGACTGATGTCTTTCAAAAATGATGTCACAGTCTGGGAACCTCCAAAGCTGATCTTACGATGAGGATTCTGGAAGAGATGACTGCAGGAAATCAGGAGATTGGAGGATGTGACTGGGAAGGGAAAGGAAAGGAAGGCGGCCAAGAAGAGAGCTGTGATCTAGTAAGTTGCTGGGTCAGCTGCCCACTAGCAAGAGCTGGGGCACTCACACACTGACTACAGGAGACCCACGTGGAAGGAGCTACTTTATTTTAGGAGGAGCAGGGCTTTGAGAAAGATGAAGCCAAACATCTCCTTGCAGATCTCAAGGTGGTAAATGACCTCTGGGCCTTGTATATCTTTTGGACACAATCACCTTGGCCTTTATACAATCAAAAACAAAAGTAAGTCTTTTCCTGTAACCAAGTCCTCCCAAAGGAGAATTTGCAGGTGAGGAATAGAGGAAAATGATCTCTGCTTTCTCACTGTGGTGTAGAGAAGGAAATAGGTCCCTAGCAAACTCATTGTCTGGGGAAAGAAGGAGATAAATGAAGAAGATAAATAAATAAGTCAGATAAATGAGTTCTTTACCAATCTTCTTGGGTTGGTTAAGTAAAGACCCTGATGAATCTCTAAAACAAGCTATAAAGAGATAATTTTCAGTGACATTAGAGGAATACATGGCCAGGCAGTACAGTGTAGTAGCACCTCTGTAACCTCCTCAACTGATATGATGAAACAAACTTTTAACCTTTAGAAAGTTCAGAATAGCAGGAACCAGCTTCAGACTAGTTCACAAATTAGAAGCCACAAATCTAGGAGGAATTGAGAAATAAAGCTGTCAAAACATCAGAGCCTTGCCTGGAGTGGTGGCAAGTCTCAGACCAACTGTCTTGATGGAATCAGGGTCCATAGGAATCCAGTAAAGAATTTAAGAGTAAGAGTTTCTCTCTGAAGAACTGGAGGAAAAACTGGAGGGGAACTGCTCTCAGCTGGCAGAGAAGGTGTCCAGTACTGTGAAGTGCTTTGGTTAGCTGAAAGCATATTCTTAGAGAATTTGAGGTGTCCTAAGGCCAACAGATCAGGAGACAGTAGCCACTGAAAAGTAGCCTTGATGCACACAGAGGCTGAGAGGAGGGTGTGCCATATCTTGTCCCCCGGTGAACCTGAGAGCCAGTCAGGAGGCAGAGGCAGAGGACAAGGCAACTGCACTACTCTGCAGGAAGAAGCCAATGAGACGGGGTCAGACTGAGGACAGCTGCTCTGAGGCTTTGCAGTACAGGGGTCCTTCATTATCTGTCCACCCATCCGAGGTGATCAGGGCAGGTATTTCGTACCTCAGACTGTGAGAGCCAGATGGCTCTGTGAGAGCCCTACACAGATAGGATGTGGGCCAGGGGTGGGTTGATTAACTCCACCCTGAGTCAGCTGCTCCTTCTAAGGATCGGTTCACCCCAAGGACAGCAGTCTGACATAGCATCGGATACAGAAAATAAAAGACTGTGGGGCGGGGATTTAGCACAGTGGTTCCGGTGCCTGTCTTGCAAGTGCAAGGACCCGGGTTCGATCCCTAGTTAACCACGTACAATACTGGGGGTGGAGACTCACGCCCAGCAGCAATCAGTGTCACATACCATGTACCACAGTGCCGGGCGTGGTGGCTCACGCCTGTAATCCCAGCACTTGGGAGGCAGAGGCAGAGGCAGGAGGATCACTGTGATGTGAGTTGGAGGCTGAGCTCAGGGCCAGCCTGAACCACAAAGTGAGACCCTGTCTCAAAAAACCTAAAAAAAAATTTAAAAATTAAAAAATAGAAAAGACGGTTAGCACAATAAAATGCTGGGTGGAAAGCCAGCCCCTTTCCCCCTCCTTAAATACTTCTTGTGCAAGATTAAAATACTTACATCTTCAGTCATGGTCTCTACTGGACATGGAGACTCCCTAGAGGAAGTGAGTCTAGTCATAGACGGTGGTGGTGATGTTTTCTGTAAGCCTCCCTTTGAAGACCTGGGAATCTTTCTGTGCATATGTTCAAAACTGTAGTCATTAATAATAAGCTCAAGCAGAGACTTCTGATCATGTTTTAAAGCACTGCCATTTAGAAAGCACAGAGCAAAGCCAGAGCCATCATATTCTGAGAGATGTTTTAGGCAAGGTCTGTGGGCACCACACTCTGAGAGTGAATTCGTGATGAACTTGGCACATTGAATATTAGAGAAGAAACCAAGGACGGTTCTTGCCGAAAACATGCTACAGTGTAGAGCGAATGAGGTCCCTGTCTCAGACTCTCCACTTCACCTCTGAACCATTTCCCTTTCTCTCCTGCAGCCACTGCCAAGAGGAGACCAGAGTGATTCAAACCGTGACCCACTGTGCGCAACAAATGTATATGAGTGTCCGGCATCAGCGGCTGTGCAGTCACACATTACACAGGCTGAGAAGAGGCATAGGGCGGTTACCAGTGCCTGGAGATTCCATGTCTGACCTCAACAGACAGACAAACAAGACAGTAAACCCTGTATAGCTTCACACAGGAGGAGCCATGAACCTCGGAAGACTCGGGGTCTGGCTGCTTGGACAATGCAGTCTCTGAGTCACTGCACCCAAAAACAGCTGAGCTTTGGATGCAGAGCACTCACATTTCAGGGCCAGAATGGCCTGGCTCAGGCTGGCCTGGTGCAGCAGTGTCCAGAGCACAGAGCCAACAGCTAACTCACATCCAAGTCCCATTCACTGGAAAAGTCCTCTCAGGTCATCGAGAGCAAAGCAACTTGTCCAACTCCAGCTGCACCTCTGCAGAGCTCTCAGCTTGAGCCATGTTCAGGAATACTATGTGGAGGCCAAGCTCACAGTGTAGACCTCAACTTTTGCTGTGCAGGCCCCAGGCAGAAAGCCAACTCCACAGCATGGCTTCCTGCCACTGCTGTGGGGCTTCTTAGGCACAGGCTTTGCATCAGCAGCATCTCTCTAAGAACAGACTGGCTTTGCAGTGCTATGGTGAGTTTGCCGAAGAAACTGTCTCATTCCGTCTTGTCCAAAAGCAGACGTTGGAGGTCAAGGACAGGGAAAATGTCAGAAGGCAACTGCTCTGCTCAGGAGTTTTCAGCCTGTGCAAAGCCACCCAGGGGTCCATGGGTTGAGCTACGCCATTATCTCCAGTAAACTTAATATTATTCGTGTGTGTGTGTGTGTGTGTGTGTGTGCGTGTGTATGTGTGCGTGTGTGTGTGTGTGTGTATGTATTAGTGGGGACAGAACCTAGTGCCTTTACACTGACTTACATTTCCAACCACTTAAAATTTTTTTTTTTTTTTAATTTAACACAGGTTCTTGCTAAGTCACGAAGCTGCACAGGCTGAACTTGAATGTGTGTACCTGCTGCCTCAGCCTCCTAGAGTGCTGGGATCTCAGAAGTGTGCCATCACGTGGCTCACGGTGCCATTCTTTAAGAAAAGAGAGTAAACAAGCCACATCATGCAATTGCTAAAATTTTAATTTTGCCTATGATGATTTTTAAAAATTCCATCTACTTTCCCTAGAATTTCATCAAAATGGGCTTTTTAAATCTGTCTTCTCCACATTCTCATATACTCACTGTCTGGTGAAAATGTTGACACAGGTCACTAGGCTCGATAGAGGTAACTATGGCCCACTGGACAGCAGATACTCTCACACATGCTTCCTCATTTCTTTGTTGTTACACTTCTTCAGAGCTCCCTCTGCTTTTTTGCAGACCCCCTCCTGGTCAAATGGTGGAGTAAAGTAGCTACATTGGAAACAACTCATATTTCTTCCTTCTGACAGCAAATCTTTTTTTATATATATATTTTAAGTCTTTATTGCTACATTATGAATACACATATCATCACATTTAATATAGATGGTTTGTACCAGAATATGACATGATTTGATTCTCATTTTTTCCCTTTTCCCCCAATCCTACATCCCCCCATCTCCTATATACATAATTTGCTTCCTTTTTTCTTTATATTACCACATTCATTTTCCCCTTGTTATTTACCCCTACACTCTCTTCCCTTTTAAATATTTTCTATTTCACAATATCAACTATACATACTACAAATCATTTACAACTTTATTTTCTGACACCAGAGAAAAGATATGATATTTATACAGCTGTGACCTATTTATTTCACTTGTGAGGACGTCTTCAAGGTACATCTATTTGAGTATGAATGACTCAATCTTATCATTTTTAATGGCAGAATAATACTCCATTCTATAAAGGAACCACATCTTCTCTATCCAGCCTCCAGTTGATGGACATTTGTGTTGTTTCCAAGATGTAGCAATCACAAACTGAGCTACTATAAAAATGGGTGCACATATGTTTCTACGAAATGAATCTTTTAATTCTTTTGTGTATATACCTAGCAGAGCGATGGCTGGGTCATATAGAATCTCCAATCCTAGCTCTATGAGGAATCTCCAAACTGATCTCCACAGGGGTTATATGAGTCTACATTCCCACCAACAGTGGAGAAGGTTTCCCTTTTCTCCACAGCATCACCAACATTTGTTGTTGGCTAATTCTGAAATAGCAGCCATTCTTTGTGGAGTGAGATGAAATCTCAGTGATGTTTTCATCTGCCTCTCTGGAATGACCAATGATGTTGAGCATTTCTTCATATACTTCTTAGCTGCTCTTACTTCCTCTGAAAAGTATCTGTTCATTTCAGATGCCCATTTTTGAATTGGGTCTTTAAATTAGTGTGGGCTGATTTTTTAAAGCTCTTTATATAGTCTAGATAGTCGTCCTTTGTCTGAGGAACAGCTGGGAAAGATTCTTTGCCATGTTGTTGGTTGCCTTTTTGCTCTGATGGTGGTTTCCTTTGCTGTGCAGAAGCTTTTTAATAGAGTGAGACCCCATTTGTTGATTTCTTCTGCCAATTCCTGTGCTACAGAGGTTTTGTTCAAGAAGTCTTTCCCTAAGCCAGTATCTTCAAGAGTTTTACCTAACCTGTTTTGTAGCAGATTGAAATGTGTATTTTAATATTTAGGTCTCTTATCCGCTTTGATTTTAGCTTGGTACATGGTGAAAGAGATAGATCTAGCTTTAGACAGGGTTTCGCTTTGTAGTTCAGGCTGACTTCAAACTCACAGCAATCCTCCTGTCTGTGCCTCCCAACTGCTGGGGTTACAGGTGTGAGCTACCATGCCCGACACTGTGTTATGTAGTTCTGATTGCTGGTGGATGTGAGTCTCCCCACACGGCATTGTTGTATGTGGTTCTGGGATCAAACCTAAGTCCTTGCACTTGCAAGGCAGGTGCCAGAACCACTGAGCTAAATCCCCAGCCCAAGCAAATACCATTTTTTTCTTCCATGTGCACTGAAATTTAAATTCTTGTAAATTGTAAAGTGGGATTCTGATGCAGAGCAGGACATATTGATCCCACTGTGAAGACTCACACTATTTTAATTCAAAATGGTATTGAACTCCACCACTGACCCCATCACAATCAGTCAAGACGGGGTCTTGACAGTGGTGAGAATTCTCACAAGTGAGTGACCTTCATTCCAGTATCTGAGAGGAATTCCCTCCAATTTTATTACAGCATTGGTGAGGCATAACTAGAACTATTATTGAATTCATAATGAAAACTGCTAAAGATATACATTGAGTGCTATATCTTTAATTGCCTGAAAGTTCTATTTTTAGTATTGAAACTCACAAAAATATACCAAACATAAAGAACTAGGAAATAGGCAAATACTGTAAGATTGTTAAACTGTATAAGGCAATGTTTGTTTTGATTAAAATTGATTGAATTCAATTAAAATTGCAATTGAAGAATTAGTTCTGAATAACTGAACCTAGAAAATTGGGCCTGATTGGTCTAAGAAGTCACAGAACATAATTTTGATAATTTGTGATAGTCACCAAAACTATAATTTGCCATTCACACAGAGCAAAAATCCTGAAGAGTATAAAGGATGTTCAGGGCTGGTCTTTTTGGTACTAGGGCTTGAACCCAATGCCTTCGTTCACATTGAGCTTCCTTCTCAGCCCTTTTCTGCTCTATCTGTTGACAGGGTATCATTAAATCACTAAATTGTCCAGGCAGGGATCTAATCTGTGATCCTCCTGCATTAGCCTCCCTGAGTGCTAGTTTTTTTGGTTTTGTTTGTTTATTTTTTTGAGACAGGGTCTTGCTTTGTGGTTCAGGCTGGCCCTGAGCTCAGCCTCAAACTCACATCACAGCAATCCTCCTGCCTCTGCCTCCCGAGTGCTGGGATTACAGATGTGAGCCACCATACCCAGCATTGTGGTATGTGATACTGATTGCTGCTGAATGTGAGTCTTCACACTCATTATTGCATGTGGTTACCAGGGAATCGAACCCAGGCCCTTGCACTTGCAAGACAGGCACCAGAACCACTGAGCTAAATCTCCAGCCCCCTGAGTGCTGGGTTTACAGGCATGTATCCACACGTGGTCTGGGCTATCAGAGGACCAGAAGGGGCAGTGACATCATCTGAGCAGCCTGTTGGGATAAAGGGGACTAAATTTTACAGGCGCCATGCAGAGGGAAGAGTTCCGAGGTACTTGTTGCCCTTGATTTCACCTCTAACCCCAGTGTATGGCAGTGATAGTGAACTTATTACATGTGTATTATTGAATTTTCCTTTTAAGACAAAATATGTTAATGTAGAGATTTTTTTCTAAACTAAAGCCTCAGTATTCAGGTTTAACTTCAGTGTCAGCATTTTGAGAAAAATAATTGGGTTTTGGGTTTGATCCTTGGTCTCTAAAATGCTCTCCATCACCATGTAACAAGGAAACCTAAGAAACAGACTCTAGATTTCTGGTTTGTTAGAATCTTTGAGGAGGGACCCTCTGAGGGAGCTGACATGTTTTCGTAGTTGACAGAAATTGTTTTAAACTTGTGGTTTCTCACACACTCAGGTTATTACGGTCCCCTTAAACTCTCTTGGCCATTGAAGTTCACACCAAGTTTCCAGAATGT
>PVIR01035155.1:0-16522 GCA_004026965.1 Petromus typicus | reverse complement strand
ACTGTAGACTCGTACAGCCCCTGTGGAGATCAGTTTGGAGAATCCTCAAAAAGCTAAGATTGATGGTCCCATTTGACCCGGCCATTGCCCTGCTAGGTATATACACACAAGAATTAAAAGACTCTTATCACAGTGACATATGTGCACCCATGTTTATAGCAGCCCAGTTTGTGATTGCTACATCTTGGAAACAACCCAACTGTCCATCAAGTGGAGACTGGATAAAAAAGCTGTGGTTCTTCTGTAGAATGGAGTACTACTCTGCCATAAAGAATGATAAGTTTGAATTATTTCTAATTAAATGGACATACCTTGAGGATATCCTCATAAGTGAAATAAATAGGTCACTGATAGGTAAATATCGCATCTTTTCTCTGGTATGAGAAAATGAAGATGTAAATGAGTCCTAGCATTGTATGTTATATATTGTGAAATAGAAAATGCTCAATGTAAAATAAGGTGAAAGGGGACAATGTTGAGATTGTAACAAAGAAGTAAGGAAACAATTTTTATGTATATGGGGGGGTGGTAGGGTGGGTAGGGCTATGGGAAAAAATGAGAATTAAGTTGTATCTTATACTGGTACAAATCCCCATTATGGAGTGCAATCATGATGTGTATATTTAATGTACCAATAAAGATTTTTAAAAAAGAGAAAAATTTAAAAAAAAGAAAAAGAAAAAGAAAAAAAGCCCTTGACCTGATGGCTTTACTGCTGAATTCTACAAAACTTTTTGAGAAGAGTTCACACCACTACTCCTCAAACACTTCAGTGAAATTGAAAGGGAAGCAGCACTCCCAAATTCATTTATGGAAGCAACCATTACCTTGATTCCAAAGAAGAGAAAGACCCAACCAAAAAAGAGAATTATAGGCCTATCTCCATAATGAACATTTATGCAAAAATATTCAGTAAGATACTAGCAAACAGAATATAGAGAGTCATCAAGAAGATCGTACCCCTGACCCAGTTGGATTCATCCCAGGGATGTAGGGGTGGTTCAACATATGTAAATCAATAAATGTAATATACTACATTAACAGACTCAAGGATAGAAACCATATGGTCATCTCAGTAGTTGTGGAAAGACCATTTGACAAAATCCAACACCCATTTATGATCAAAACCTTGCAGAAAGTTGGAATAGGTGGTCTGTATCTCAAACTAGTGAAAGCTGTTTATAAGAAACCAACAGCCAGAATCACCCTAAATGGTCAAAAACTGAAACCTTTCCCACTAAGATCAGGAATAAAACAAGGATGTCCACTTTCACCATTCCTGTTCAATACTGTGCTGGAAACATTAGCCATAGCAATTAGGCCAGACAAAGAAATAAAAGGAATAAAGATAGGAAATGAAGAAGTTAAACTGTCATTATTGGGCCGGGGAGTTAGCTCAGTGGTTCTGGCACCTGTCTTGCAGGCGCAAGGGCCTGGGTTCGATTCCCTGGTAACCACATAACAGTACTGGGTGTGGAGACCCACACCCAGCAGCAACCAGTACCACATACCACAGTGCCGGGCATGGTGGCTCACGCCTGTAATCCCAGCACTCAGGAGGCAGAGGCAGGAGGATTGTGATGTGAATTTGAGGCTGATCTCAGGGCCAGCCTGAACCACAAAAGCGAGACGCTGTCTCAAAAAACCAAAAAAAAAAAAACTGTCATTATTTACTGACGACATGATACTCTACCTAGAGGATTCTAAAAACTCATTTAAAAAACTGCTGGACCTAATAGTCAGATTTAGTGTTACAGCTGGATACAAGGTTAACGCTCAAAAATCATTAGCCTCTATATTCACAAACAACAGATTCTCTAAGCAAGAAATTGGGGAATCAGTCCTCTTCTCAGTAGTATCCAAAAAATGAAATATCTAGGAATCAATCTAACAAAGGAGGTGAAAGACCTCTACTCTGAAAATTATAGCACTCTGAAAAAGGAGATAAAAGAAGATACCAGAAAATGAAAAGACATCCCTTTTTCTTGGTTTGGAAGAATTAATATTGTCAAAATGGCTATACTCCCACAACTATTATACAGATTCAACACAATCCCGATTGAACTCCCAACAGCATATTTCATAGATCTAGAGAAAATAATCCAGAACTTCATCTGGAATCACAAAAGACCTAGAATAGCAAAAGCAATTCTAAGCAATAAGGACATGATGGAGGGTATTATGATCTTCAACTTGAAACTATACTACAAAGCCACTATGATAAAAACTGAATGGTACTGGCAAATCAACAGACCTGAGGACCAGTGAAGTAGATTAGAAGATCCAGAAACAACTCCAGACACACTAAGCTATCTCATTTTTGACAAAGGTGCCAAATACCCTCATGGAGGAAGGATAGCCTCTTTAACAAATGGTGCTGGAAAAACTGGACTTTAACCTGCCAAAGTCTAAAGCTAGAACGACCTCTTTCACTCTGTACCAAAATAAAATTAAAGTGTATTAGGGACCTAAATATTAAAACAGACACATGATACCTGCTACAAAACAAGTTAGGTAAAACTGTAGAGACGTTGGTTTAGGGAAATATTTCATGAACAAATCCTCCATGGCATGAGAACTGGTAGAAGAAACTGATAAATTGGATCTTATCCTATGAAGAGGTTTCTGCACAGCAAAAGAAACCACCAGCAAAGCGAGAAGGCAACCAACAATATGGGGAAGAATCTTTACCAGCCATTTGTCAGACAAAGGGCTACTGTCTAGAATATATAAAGGGCTTGAAAAAAATCAACCCACCCAAATTTAAAGACTCAATTCAAAAATGGGCATCTGAAATGAACAGACACTTTTCAGAGGAAGAAATAAAAGCAGCTAAGAAACATATGAAGAAATGCTCGACATCATTAGTCATTCGAGAGATGCAAATGAAAACAACATTAAGGTTTCATCTCACTCCACAAAGAATGGCTGCTATCTCAGAATCAGCCAACGGCAAATGTTGGCGAGGCTGCGGAGAAGGAGAAACCCTTCTCTACTGTTGATGGTAATGTAGACTCATACAACCCCTGAGGAGATCAATTTGGAAATTCTTCAAAAAGCTAGGACTGGAGGACCCGTTTGACCTGGCCATCGCTCTGATATATATATATATGAATTAAAAGATTCATGTCACAGTGACATATGTGCACCCCTGATTATCGCAGCTCAATTTGTGATTGATACATCTTGGAAATAACCAAAATGTTCATCAACTGGAGACTGGATAAAAAAGCTGTGGTTCTTCTACACAATGGAGTATTACTCTGCCATAAAAATGATAAGTTTGAATCATTTATACATAAATGGACATGCCTTGAGGACATCCTCATAAGTGAAATAAACAGGTCATAGTTATGTAAATATTGCATCTTTTCTCTGGTGGATGAAAATAAAGATGTAAATGAGTGCTAGAATATATGTTATATATTGTGAAATAGAAAATACTCAAAGTGAAATGTGGTGAAGGGGGAAAAACAATGAGATTATAATAAAAAAGAAAGGAAACAAAGTTTATGTATATAGGTAGAGTGGGTAGGGCTATGGAAAACAATGAGAATTAAGTTGTATCCTATACTGGTACAAAATCTCATTGTTGAGTGCAACCATGATGTGTATATGCAATGTACCAATACATATTTAATAAGAAGGAAAAAAAAAGAAAATCAGTAACATGAGACTTGACATGACTGAAGCTAACACTTATATCTTCTGAGGAGAAAGAGATTAAGTAAAGAAGCTAAATTCACTTCTTATTGCAGTGGCACATGATTTATCACAACACATAAAGAAACAACTTTTTATTATTATCAGAAACTTACATATCAAAATCATTTAGTAATAAGGCTTTAAATAATTTATTGTTCAATATTTAAACACAGCAACATGAAATTAAAAATACTATAAACTATCTCCATATATCTACAACAAATATTAACTGGAAAAACTCTCCAAAATTATAAATTTGCAAACAAACATGTAGATTTTAAAATATTTGACGCTTCAAATATTGGTTATATTGGATATTAGAAAATGGGAAACTCAATTTTAATTAAGAAGGATACATAAGTACTACAGAATTCTAACCCAGAGAAAAATACAAATGCATAAGGAAATATAGAATATTCATATATAAACTACATATGAATGAAGAACATAAAATGCAGGAAAAATTCTGAAACAAAATAGGTGAATGATGTAAAATCAGAAGAAAGTTAAATAGTTCTTTGGTTTCTAAATGGATGAGAAAGCATGTTCAGTTTGACAGCTGATGTTTAGTTCTATAATACATGATGAATTAGAAGTGTAGTACTTAGCCTAGTAAAAGCAATACGGAAGAGTGAAAAAGCAAGTATATGTGAGTACATGAAAAATAGACCCTAGAATACTAGTTAAAGAAGGGAAGGAAAAATTTGATGATAACATGAGGAAACAAAGCTTGTGTATATAACTGGTAAGGAATGGAAAAATGAGAATCAAGATATGTTATGTACAGGTACAAATACTGCATGTCGAATGTAATCATAATGTATGTGTAAAATGTACCATAAAGTGAATTTTAAAAGAAGCAATCCAAAAACAGCAAAGTATCTGTACTAGAATAAAGGAGATATGTTATTATACAATTGTGCATAACTTTTTCCTTGAATACTGTATCAACTGTGAAATTTGATGAAAAATCTACTGACAAAATTTTAAACAATTTTCAGCAATATAAATTTAGGAATTTGATGAGAAAACTACAAACTTAGTTCACTCTTTCTGGGAAATTGTGTAGAAATCAAATTATATTTGAAATATATCAAGGAAAGGATAGCACAGTTATGAAAATATTTTTGCAATACATAGAATAAATTCTTTCTAGTTTATTAATTTCCAGTGAATTACATGAAATGCATGCTAAACATAATAACGAGAAAATGTTTGCTCAATTTTTTTTTTTTTTTAGGTTTTTTGAGACAGGGTCTCGCTCTTTGCGGTTCAGGCTGGCCCTGAGCTCAGCCTCAAACTCACATCACAATCCTCCTGCCTCTGCCTCCCGAGTGCTGGGATTACTGGCGTGAGCCACCATGCCCGGCACTGTGGTATGTGGTACTGGTTGCTGCTGGGTGTGGGTCTCCACATCCAGTATTGTTATGTGGTTACTGGGGAAGTGAACCCGGGCCCTTGCGCTTGCAAGACAGGCGCCGGAACCACTGAGCTAACTCCCCGGCCCGTTTGCTAAATTTTTAATGGCATAGATGTTCAAATTATCACAAACAAATATGGTGATCTTGCATATTGTAGTATTTTGAGATAGGGACAAGCAAAACAAAAGAATGAAGTTTATAATAATGATGAGCAAGAGGGAAAATGGAATTTAGAGGAAAAATATCAATGAAAAAACATCATATTTGAAGGAATTTCAACTCTAAGAAGGAAATAATACTAGTACAATAATAAGCTGACAAAAGTTTCATTAGCAAGTAGTATTTATTAGACATATATAGTTGTAGGACACAACTAAAAATATATATATTCTCTGATAAAATGTGGCAAAGGGGCAAAGCATTGCATAGTGGGAGAATTCCTGGGGTCAATTTGCATTAATGTGGGAAGGAAAGATATGTTCTTCTCCATTAAACACAGCATATTGTCAAGATGTGGTTGTAAACTAGGCTGAACACCAAGCCTTAACAGAGGGACCAAAGAGAAATACTACAAAAAGATTCCATGGAAAATTTTTGCAAAATCAAATATCTGGCAACAATAAAGCAAAAATACTTGCTTGGAGACCATTTACAAGTTGTTGGAAAATGTGGAGCATACAAATAGATGCCTCAGGTTGCTGTAGAAGCAATTTATGCCAATCTCTCAAGTAATGGAATTAGCATGCAGGAGAGTACTAAAAAGTGGGAAGAAAGTTGATATGTTGACTTCAGAAATACAACATATGATTTTATATCTTTGATAACTAATTTGGAATTAGTGACTAGCATGTAATGACTGTGATTTTATCTTCATAAAGAAATATCTCCTTGGGAGTACTACTTTTTATTGCACACAAGACTGAGAAAAGAATGGGAAGGTCCGGGATATAGCTCAAGTTAAATCATGCCTACCTTGCAAGCACAAGAGCTTGAATTCAATACCTGGACTGTAATAATAATAATAATAATAATAATAGGAAAGATATTGTAGCTGCACTATTTCCTAGATGAAGGCTATATATTCTTTTGTTGATCCTTAGAGGATATAGTGGCTAAATTTTCATAACTGAGCATGGGTCTTTCCAGTCATTTCAAAGACACAGAGAATCCTCTGATGCAACTTATTAGTAATACTCAAGTGGAGACCATGCAAATAGCATATTGCTTGAGGCTTGAGACAACATTCACACAGGAGGACCAGGCTCCAAGGACTTGATATGTTATTAGAATGAAATAATGGTGCCTGCAAGTGTAGCAGCTGATCTTCAAACATCTCCCAACCTACGTTTTTCTGAGAAAATTCAGGCCTCAGATGCAGAGCTTCAGGTGAAATAGTGGAAAATTACTCCAAGGACATGAAAGATGCTTGGCTGAAACAAGTCAAGATCATACATATTCATTCATATATATGTACCACTTTACCTACATAAACACATATACAGGATGCATGTTCATCTAGCTGACACTAAAGATCTGATCTTCTTTGTGCCTTAAGCAACTGTGAATACTTCTAAGATGGCCCTGTTGAGTATTCTTTTCTTACAGGTTCCTCTCACAGTGTGCAACTTGTCTAATGATGACTGTCTTCAGGGCAGGAGCACCAGTGTTTACAAGGATGGAGATGTGATCATCGGGGGTCTCTTCTACCTGTACACCTGTCTTTACTTCACTGGTGTATCTCAAATACAACCAAGTGAGGACTTTCATATCATAGAGTAAGTGGAGTTTTAAATATACCTTATGCTTCATCTTCAGAAATTGTAGTGCCTGTGGACTGTGGATGGACTAATCAATACTTAGAGAATGCTTATTTATGTACTCACTGAGAAGTGTTCATAATTTCTTTATTTTATTTCCTTTTTCATTGTGATAAAATATATTTTTTCATATTTCAGCTTCTCTTTCTTAAAGATTATATCTTGTGGGTGACACTGTCACCTCATTGTATTATATATTATCCTCATTATAACTGACTTGTAACTGGAGGCATTACCAGGTGTCTGCTATACATTCCATTTGAGCCCTGGTTTGAATGCAACATTATAAGACTGACATAAATATCAATTTCCTAAAGACCTGGGCTTGATAATATTTCTTCATGATATAAATTGTCTAATATTCCTTCTATTTATGTCCCACTTGCTTGTACAAACATTATTGCAGATATTCATTTGCACTTTCAAATACTGTGTATGTCATGATTTCATGTCAGTAACTCTATTCCTTGATCTGCAACGCTGACCAGGATTAAGGGGAAACATTCTGTGATATTCTGTCACATAATTTTACTCTTATTTACACACATTTTGTCTGTTTTAAGATATCTCAGATTTGTAGTAAACATTATCATTAATAAAAATAATTGTGCACAGCATCATAGGATTGTAAATTTAAAATCCTGCAGATAGGATGATGTGACCAGAATGATGTTTGTCTGTATGTTTGTTGGATGATAGAACCACAAACACTGTCTTTACTAGTTGCCAAAGTTTGGATGCAGGGATGCACGGTTAAGAATTGAGGCACCTTCTGGTAAATCTTTATATCAATCACATACACATTATCAAATTTATGATGTTTATCCATATTTTGTGTCAGTGTAAGTCCGATTTAAGTCTGGGGTCACAGAAGGAAACTAGGCACTCAGTGATGAGTTCTAGCAGGGAGAACAGCTTCAGGACTGAACCACCAATCTGTCTTCCGACACCTTTTTTATTAAGGAGCCAATACAAAGTAGCAATGCATAGGGGTAAAAATAGAAGAGGAGGGCCAGGGCAGTTCCTGAGGCAGGCCTTGCGGTTCTTCCTGCTTTCTACCCCTGTGTCTGTTTATGGATCTTGTTTGTAAAATTCAGTAACATAAAACTTAACAAGATGTCTGGGGAACATTCTGTGAACTGGTGGTGAAGAAACTCAGGAGTTCTGCAAAAGGAGCTCTGCACAAGTTCTGCTTAACTGGTTGTCCCAGGAAACTGCTAAATGGCTACATTTCCCCCTACACATTCCCCTTTTGTTTTTATACTAGAATATTATGTATTTGTTCAGCAAAGATAACTTATTATTCAGAAGATTTAAGGGATGTATAGAGACATAGAACAGACAATTTCTCTCTAAAATGTTTGCCAAATGTCTTGAATGAGGTCCTGAATCAAATTACTGGCTTTGGGATGATTCAATAAAAATAATCTTATTTTAGCCCAATCATATTAAGTCGCATTATAGTACAGAATTGATACATATATCCATAGAGTTCCCATCACTTTTCAAATTTAGTTGTTCCCTAATTGACCTCCCAAAGTTATAACAACCTGTCTCGATTCAGCTAGTTTATTAATGGTTTCAGTACTTAGTTCAGTTTAATGTGTCCATAGTTACTCACAATGTTGGCACCTTTGTTGTATAAAGTGAGCATTCTATATGGACTGATGCATAGCATGTCTGGTAGTAGCAGCAGTAATGATGGCAGGGATGATAACTCCAACCAGTCTCTTAGTTCTTCCTAACAACATCATGGCCAGTTGATGGATCCTCTTCATTGCAGGAGAGTCTTGCCATTTCCTTGATAGGTGCACTGGTATCCATAGGTGGTCCCTTGCTCTAAGAATATATAAACTCTCAAAAGTTGAATTAAAAGTCATACTGGCATTTATGCAGGTAGATAAGGTGCATGATGTACAAGTAAGTGTAAAGTTTTCAGTATTCCAATGAATAGAGTCTTTTAGCAATAAGTAGTGTAGAAGCACACATATCTGAAAGCTATATGTTTGATTTTTACTGAGCAGTTAAACATGTGGTGATGCCACTTGAGTTAATTTTCCTCAAATAGAACTGGAAAGCCTCCAATCAATGACGTCTCCATAGGAAACATTAAGAACAATTCGAGGATTAAGACTCAAGCATTGTCATAAATAAGCCCAAACTGCTTCATATGAGACATACTACATCTCACATGGTAGAAGATCTAGAATATTTAAGATATCACCTGATTGGTAACGCTTTCCTTCAAACCCATGAGTATATAGCAGAAACAGTTTAAAATAATGAAATAGAAAGTAACACTAAACAAATCATAAACAACCCTATTTCTGATTATACCTGCAAACAGTGCTCATCTTTACCAAAGCCAATAAGAATTCCATCAACTTCTACCATATAATTATTAATCTGATTTCCTCTTCCTCTGGTTTAACAGACACTCTCCTATTATAGGTTCCAGGAGCCAACTAGTATCATTTACTGTTACAATTACATTTGGCTCTCCCCATATGACTCCTCTATCAGTAGGATTAGATATATTACAAGTCCAATAAGTATAGTTTTGTCACTTACCTGGCAGGTAACCAGTGCCATCATTGCCAAAAATAGAGTCATGGGTGTTACCAGTTTTTCTGTCAGTTTGACCACTGACTCAGCTTCACTGGTGAGGTTTTTCAGCTGTCCCATGTTGGAAGATCAGCTGTTTTCTTCAGTGGTGTGCACAGTTTCTTTGGCCCCAACACATGTAGGTCAGCTACTCCTTTAGCCTTCATGTCTAGCTGAGTTTGCTCACTCTTGTTTGGCCTTGAGATTTTTTGCTGAGACCCATGATTTTTCATTGTCTGTAGAAACATAAGTATATCCTCGCCCCCACAGGAGAACAATTCCCTGTTTCCACTTATAAAGTTAACTGAACAAGTAAGTTCTAATCATAACAAACATGTATCAGCAATTCACTCTTTTGCTAAGTGGAATTCAGTCTTCGCACCTGGAGTAAATTGTCAGAGACTGGGTAATTGAGGCTTACCTTGTATAATTTGAAATAAATTAGTAATATCTGCATTGGTTAGGGCTAGGGTAGGCCAAAACCAATTTATATCACCTAGAAGCTTTTGAAAATCATTAAGAGTGTTTAAGGTATCTTTGCAAATCTGAATTTTTTGTGACTAGATTGATGAAGCTGTAATTTTATATCCTAAGTAGTCAAACACATTGCCCCACTGGATTTTTTCAGGAGCTATTTCCAGATCCCAGGATTCCACAGTATGTTACATATCTTCCCAAATTACTACTAATTGCTGTTGGCTTTCTACTGCTACAAGAATATCATCCAGATAGTGATAAATAATAGCAGTAGGAAAATGGGTTCTGATTTCTTGTAATGGCTGGGTAACAAAATATTGGCACAGAGAACTATTCATCATGCCTTGAGCTAATACTTTTCATTGATAACACTTGACAAGTTTAGCACTATTGAAAGTAGGTATAATACAGTAAAAGCAAACCTTTCCTGATCTAGAGGTTGTAATGGAATGCTGAAAAACAGTCTTTTAGATCTATGACCAGCAAAAACTATTCTTTTGGGGGGCCAGGGATATAACTAAGTGGTTCCAGCCCATCTTGGAAGTGCAAGGACCCGGGTTCGATCCCCAGTTACCACATAACAATACTGGGCATGGAGATTCACCCCAGCAGCAACCAGTACCACATACCACAGTGCCGGGCATGGTGGCTCATGCCTGTCATCCCAGCACTTGGGAGGCAGAGACAGGAGGATTGCTATGATGTGAGTTTGAGGCTGAGCTCAGGGCCATCCTGAACCACAAAGCAAGACCCTGTCTCAGAAAACCTTAAAAAAAAACAACAAACCAAACAAACAAACAAAAAAAAAACATTCTTTTGGAAGCATAGAAGGTAAAGGAATTCCAGGCTGTAATGGTCCCATTGGCTGAATGACTTGGTTATCAGCTCTTCAATCAGTTAACATTCTCCATTTGTCTGACTTTTTCTTTATCACAAAAACAGAACTCCAAGGACTAGTAGATTCTTCTATATGACCTGCCACCAAATGCTCTTTCACTAAGGTTTCCAAAGCCTGTAGTTTTTCCTTAATTAAGAGCCACTGCTCAGCCCAAATAGGATAATCAGTAATCCATTTTAAAGGAAGAGCAGTTGGCACAGCAGTGGTCCCTATGATGCATTTGGATAACCGAGACCCTGACTTCCCTTCTGATTAGATTTGTACATTAGTTCTTTAACACTGTCTGACAAAGTAGGAGTGTATATTTGTGCTCCCCAATTTTGTAACAAGTCCCTTCCCCATAGATTCATGGCAACAGGAGCAACATAAGGCTGTAAAGTGGTCTGCTTTCATCAGGCTCCTGGCACTTCAAAATGTTAACATTTTGAGATATCACTAAAAGTACCAAGTCCAGTAAATTGAGTATGGATCATTTTAAAGGGCCAAGATTCTGGCCAGGAAGTAGTAGAAATAACAGAAACATCTGCTCCTGTGTCCACCAGACCTTCAGAAGGTATATTATCTAAAATGACGGTCATCGTTGGGTGATCTTCCTAAATTCAGGTTTGCCAAAAAACTTGTTTCTCAGTACTGCCAAACCCTCCTTTTCTGACCTTAGGATGAACCTTCCCACTAACATATAGAAATAAAAGCAATTAAACTAGAGAGAAATGTAATTTTCAGGGGCTTCTGTAGAGTAACACCCTCAACTGCTTCCTCAGCCATCTCTAGTGGAGGTGCTGAGGGCTCCCTATTTTCCACAGGGAGTGAATTTGGTTTTTGTCTCTGCACTTCTGCTGCTTCCCCAGCCCTCTCTGATGGAGCTGACAGTTCACTATTTTCCACAGGGAATGCCAATGTCTTGTCTCTTCAGTAACTCAACCTTATGCTGCAACTTCCTCATCTGAGTGAGCAAACTCTCAACTTCATTTTCCTCTTCACTCTCGAAACTACCTTCACTTACATTTTCCCTCAGTGGAGGAGGTGGCAGTTTTTCCTCCAGCTCCTTCTGACCACTGCCTTGTAGCAGCAATTGACCATACTCTTTTCCCAGAGATGGGAAATTTCCCATGAGCTTCTATAATACCAAAGTCTTCCACTTACCAGGGAATGCATCCTTCAGCCCCCAAGCATCCAATCCTGTGAATCCTTCCAGCCCCTCTTCTGGGCATCACTTGGTGTAAATCTGATGTAAGTCTGAGGTTGTAGAAGGAAACTAGGCACTCAAGGATGAGTTATAGCAGGGAGAACAGCCTCAGGGCTGAACCATCGAGCTGTCTTCCAACAGCTCTTTTATTATGGAGCCAATACAAAATAGCAATGCATGGGGATAAAAAAAGAATAGGTGGGCCAGAGCAGTTCCTGGGACAGGCCTTGCAGTTCTTCCTGCTTTCTATCCCAGTGTCTGTTTATGGATCTTGTTTGCAAAATTCAGTAACATAAAACTTAACAAGATGTCTGGGGAACATCCTGTGAATGGAGGAAGAAACTCAGGAGTTCTGCAAAAGGAGCTCTGCACAAGTTCTGCTTAACTGGTTGTCCCAGGAAACTGCTAAATGGCTATATTTTCTCCTACAGTTTTGTTCTGAGATACTTCTAAGGTGTTTACATATTTTGAGGCTGGTTTGTAGTATTTCTCTAAGGAAATTTTTGTAGGCAAGAAATCTGACTTGGGCCTCCCAGTTATCCATAAATGCCATCATGTGTTTTTGCAGCTGGTATTTCCCCAAATAATTATCCAAACTATGTTTGATGTTTTTGGTCAGTTTTCAAGTCTGATATTTTCTGGGGTTTTTTTCCTCATTGCTAGTAACAACACTGGAAAATTATTAGGTGTCTGAGTCAGGATTTTCTGTAGTTTGTTAAAGTAAAAATAAGAATCACACTTACTTGAGAAAGTAGGAAAGCTTTTATCATTTCAGGGAAGAATCATAAGCCTATTGGCCACAGCTGTCAATTGCATAACAGTTGAAGTAGATCCTGTATATGGCATATGCTCAATGACCAAAGAGAAGTATGGAGATCATGAAGAAAATGTGCTCAGAGACATTAAACTCATGGTTCCAGTTAAACCATGGGGTTGTATAGGAAATAATTCCAGTGTGAATGGACATAATCTGGTGACAATTAGGGAAGGAGAAAGTGGTCCATAGCAAGTGTCATCAAATTTAATGGAAACTCCAAAGATGCTTGAGAAAAGTTTGTTTTTATTCTTGAAGGAAGAGAAGCCACCTGATCCTTCTCTATCCTTCTTGTGTCTGTGTTCACCTGGTCATGGTTACAGTCAGTCTTTCCCTGTCTGCGTATTATGTAAAGTGTTTATGACTGGAAATAACATCCTTTAAGTTCCAAGACATTTTAATGCTCAGGACACCTTATGCCTAGTTAAAAATCTTAAAGTGCCCATGAAAATTCTTAAAACAGAAGCATTAAACTTGTTGCAAAACAGGTTAGATAGAACTTTCAGAGATACTAGAAAGAGAAAGAATTTATGAACAAAAGTTCTGCAGCACAAGAACTAACAGAAGGAATCAACATCTGAGATCTCATCCTGTTCAAAAGCTTCTGCATAACAAGAGAAACCACCTGCAGACCAAAAAGACAACCAAGAATATGGGAAAAAATCGCCAGCTGTTTCTCAGACAAAGGGCTACCATCTAGAATCTATAAAAAGCACAAGAAAATGGTCTTCCCCAAATTTAAAGACACCTTTCAATAATAGGCATCTGAAATGAACATACACCTTTCAGAGGAAGAAGTAAAAGTAACCAAGAAACATAAAGAGATGTTCGGCATCCTTGGTCATTTAAGAGAGTCAGATGAAAACAACATTGAAATTTCATCTCACTCCACAAAGAATGGCTGCTATTTCAAAATTAATCAACCACAAATGCTGGTGGGCAATGGGTAGAAAGTAACCCTTCTCTACTGTTGGTGGGAATGTAGACTGTTGCAGTCACTGTGGAGATATATGTGGAATTCCTCAATCAACTAGGTTTAGAGGTCCCATTTGAGTCTGTTATTCCTCTGATAGAGATATACATGGAAAAATAAAAGGATTCATACAACAGTGACATATGTGCACTCGTGTTTATAGCAGCTAAGCTTGTGATAGCTAAATCTTGGAAACAACCCAAATGTTCATCAAACAGAGACTGAATAAAGTTGTAGTTTTCTGTAGTTGTTTGTTTTATAAAACAGAATATTACTCTGTCATAAAGAACAATAAGTTTGTGTCATTGGTCAGAAAGTTTTGACAACTGTACAGATAATTTTTCTTTGGTTGGGTGTTGTACCCTTTATGAATGAAGAGGGCTCTTCAAAATTTTTACATTTCTAAAGTGATTCACCTTATGTTTTGTGAGATATTAATAATGACACTTCAATTCTTTTTGGTCTGTTGCCTTGCTGTATATTAATTTTATGGATTAGGAATTCCAGAGCATTAGTTACCCATTCTGGTGCAAGCAGACAGTGCTGTCAAGGACTCTGTTTTGTGGGTCATGCCGAGACACACAGCTTCCATCACTATAACCACACCGCATCCAAAGCAGATCACAGTGCCGAAGCAGCACAATTTCATTGCTAATGTGAGATTTGTGGGAGATTAGTGAGTGACTGTGGCACACAGCAGCCTGTGATGTTTACTCCACTCATGCTGTGAGCCTACTGTTTGGTATTTTAGGAAGGTTATTGACTAAAACATTTGCTTAATTTACCAAAAGATTATATTTTAGTAGGGTTAGTGTCAAGTGCTGGTTTTATTTACATTTTTCCATCCTAACAACAAATTAACATATC
This sequence comes from Petromus typicus, assembly GCA_004026965.1. Classification (NCBI taxonomy): domain Eukaryota; kingdom Metazoa; phylum Chordata; class Mammalia; order Rodentia; family Petromuridae; genus Petromus; species Petromus typicus. Next base: position 1,760 of record PVIR01035155.1, on the reverse strand, counting down.
TCTCACCTCATGTACATCTCTGCAAGGATGAATGTGGACAAGTACTTTCTTTTAGTTATTTAAAATACACAATATGAAAGAAATATGCTTTGTCTCATTCATATATTTAAGAAGAAAGGAATACTGATCATTATAAAATGTTGTATATTCTTCAGTAAAGATAATGTTTTTCTCCTTCCAGAAAATAGATTTAAAAACCCTTAATGACATACACATCATTTAATGTACATTTTTATATTTTCAATTATATAATATTAACTTTATAGAAATATAAAATTTAATTATCTACATATTTTATAATTAATTATAAATATCTTTTAATTATAATTATCTATATATATTTTATAATTATTAATATTACTTTCACAAAATAATATTTTAAAGGACAGCATAGTTATTTATTTCTAGGAAATAACTTTTAAATACATTCAGACTCGTTGTTCATTGCAAATTGTGTTCTTTCAGAGTTCAACAGAAACATACAGCTATTCATTGATAATTTCACAGTATATTTATTTTAAGTCACTTTAATTACATGTAATTATTAGATCTTTCACAAAAACGAGTGCGAGGATTTGTATTCATTTCTACTTTTCTTTACATTTATTTTTCCTAATTCTGTTTCAATTTATTAGATGTATTGGGTGTTGTCTATTTTATTGACCATTCTATATGAATACCTGTTGTTATTATTTGTATGGGTTTCTTTGATATTAATTTCACTTTTTTTGAGACAAAGTCTCACTTTGCAGTTCAGGCTGGGCCTGAGCTCATCCTCGAACTCACATCACAGCAATCCTCCTGCCTCTGCCTCCTGAGTGCTGGGATGACAGGCGTGAGCCACTAAATCCGGCACTGTGCTATGTGATTCTGATTGCTGGTGGGTGGGTGTTACCATGCCGGCTTTGTTGTATGTGGATACTGGGAATCGAACCTGTGCCCTTGAGCTTACATGGCAGGTGCAAGAACCACTGAGCTAAATCCCCCACCCATATTCTTGCTTTCTACTCCTTTGTTTCCCATTCAGTGTACTTTGAAGGTATTTATTGTTTTATCCCTTATTTTGATGTGCAGAATTATTTTATTTTATTATACAGTATGCTTCTTTTTCTTTGTAGTTGCTAAGAAAAACACTTGCACATTTTATCTCTCACAAAACATATTTATGCATCATTTTTCTTCTCTTCCTGTTCATGTGGCTCCAAGTTACTATATTCTATTATTTGTTTGACTTTGTTATTTAAGAGTAAATAGTCATTTATACATTTTCTCGCATACTTATTAAGTATCTCCCATATTTACTACCCTTTGATCAGATCTTTGGATTTGTGTCTGTGTAAATGCAAGTGAGGGTAAGATTTCACGCTCACCAACTGCTCATCCAGTGAATCTCTTGATCAGAGTTTCTGTGGCTGATTCAAAGAATTATCTCTTTTGGACATTACCAAAACTGATTCAAATAAAGAGCTCATTTGCTAGTTGGGATTACACCAGACTTACATTAGTAGAATTCTTCCACTCTTTTAGGGTTAGTTTGAGTTTTTTACATAAGGAATCATACATATCATAAAAGTATGTGTTTTATAATAGTTAGCCTTTCTGTCTTCATCATCATTATATCTTTTTATCAGTAATCCATGATTTGTTTAAATATTTAAAGATGTTATTTCTATTGTAATAATGCTTAGATCCATTACTACCTGATACTAAAATCTCTGTTAAACATATAACATTATCACATTACAAGATTTCTTCCAAGT